>KN884047.1:33767-75390 GCA_000934455.1 Apostichopus parvimensis
TATGTTTCCCATGATAAACTTTCACTAGTGTTAGACTTGCATATGTATGCTGTCAGTATGCAACACAAAGTTTAATCATTAAATTATTACCTATGTTTCCCATGATAAACTTTCACTAGTGTTAGACTTGCATATGTATGCTGTCAGTATGCAACACTAAGTTTAATCATTAAATTATTACCTATGTATCCCATGATAAACTTTCACTAGTGTTACTGCACATGCTGTCAGTATGAGCCAGGGTTTAAATGTTACATTATTCATCAATGTCAGACTAAATTCTTGTGCACATTTTTTTTCTTCAGCCACATTCACCAGATTGATGCGGTGTTGCTCTCCCATCCAGACCATCTCCATCTCGGTGCCCTCCCCTACCTCGTCGGTCAGTGCGGATTGGAATGTTCCATCTATGCTACAATTCCAGTCTACAAGATGGGTCAGATGTTTATGTACGATCTCTTCCAAGTAAGTGGCCTTTACAAAGTAGTATAGCGTCATTTGAGAAAAGTAAACCACATAAAAAAAAATGCCAGAAAAAGTTTGAAAGCTTTAACGATCAAATTGTAAATAAAGTGTACTTGAGATTTTACTGTGTATCATATTATTATGAAATTAAAATATAGGATTGGACGTACGTAGACTTTAAACCACTCTCTCTCCCCCCCCTGTTCTTCCAGTCGAGACACAACAGCGAAGAATTTTCGATATTCACCTTGGATGACGTGGATGCAGCGTTTGATAAAATCATCCAGGTCAAATACTCACAGAGTTTGAACTTGAAAGGTAAAAATGACAAGTATGTCAATGTCACTCGATGACCATTTGAGATTGATGAAGTTTGAAACGTATAATTCATGGCCTATATTTCTTTAAGCTTTGTTTTTCTTTTTAACAACCACAGAAATCATTGTATTTGATCATTCTAATACATCTGTTTTGCCTACTTTGCTACTTGATCACACTGCCAGGTCCTCTAATGTATTCATTTCCCTATACAGGCCTTTTTGTAGTAGACAAACCGTTTGTTCAAACCTTTTTTTTTTCGACCAAAAATAAATATATTATGCCTTGTTCTTTCTCTGGTTATCTATTAATGAGTTTCTACAGAGCGATCAAGTAATTTCTGTTTCAGTTTAAAGGATGAGTTTTAAGCAGAATTAAATTGTCTGGAATGTTCCTTTAAGTTTGAATCGATGTCACCCATCTTCGGTCCAACGTGTAAATGAAGATGTCAGTGACTAGGCTATATACAGTGACAAGAAAACGGACAGACTTTCTCAATGCTGTGACATTGATGCTACCCAGTATTTTATGCTCAAGTATGTTCCCTTATGATGAGAGATGTCACTTTTCAAATTCAACCAATGACCTTTATTTTGATCCGCAGGTAAAGGTCACGGCTTGACCATCACTGCCCTGCCAGCAGGTCACATGGTTGGAGGAACAATTTGGAAAATAGTGAAAGATGAAGAAGAAATAGTCTATGCAATCGATTACAATCATAAAAAGGAGAGGCACTTGAATGGTTGCGTACTGGAATCTATCAGCAGACCCTCCCTCCTAATCACAGACGCCATCAATGCACAGTACGTACAAGCAAAGAGGCGACTGCGAGACGAACAACTGATGAGTAAGTAGAACCTCTGGTGACAAGGAGGTGAACTGGATATGAAATGTTAATAACTTTAATTGACTTGTAAATATCAAGAAGTTATACAGTTTTCCTCTTAAGGTGGCTCATCAAAGTATATTTTGAAGGAATATCTGAGTGACCAAAGAAACATGCAGTCTGTTTACTTATCATCGATATTCCTTGGGTAGCTAAGAGTGATTATTTATATGTCTGTGTAGTGAACTGTTTGAGGGTGAACTCTCCCAAATAAAACTTTCCCCTCCCCCAACCCTCTCATCTGCCATCTCCGATTGGTTACAGTTGTACTTCGTAGTTTACGATTTTAACTGATTGTGGTTATTGATTCATGCTATCATTTCACCATTGGAAGTAGTATACAAACTCCACTGATGGGACACTCATCTCCAACATTTAACAATTATATTCAAAACTGGTTGGTTTGATGTTGATGAACATTGCCAGACAATATTCATATTTAGATAGAATACTAAGCATTATTTTCCATGCAGAGAATTGTTGCGAGGAAGGCTTCCTAGATGTTTGTACGTTAATTTTTGTGTCATTAATGTTTTTTTTGAAATTTTTCTTTCAGATATTATCCTCAATACCATGAGGAAAGATGGCAATGTATTGATTGCCGTAGACACTGCTGGAAGAATGGTAGAGCTGTCCCTCCTCTTGGTAAGTTTTAGACTGACTGTACAGAAATGATTAAGACCAATTAGGTCTTGTTTTATGTTTACTTTTGGCTTATAGTATGTTTCTCTTTGTTGTACGTGTTTCAATCTAGCACTGAAATAAGAAATGTTGAACGAGAAACATCCCCCCCCCCAAAAATTATGATATATTCAAGGAACTATAAACGGTTGTATTTATTTGTAGTCAAGGTAACCACAGTTGATGTTTTGATATGAAATTAGCAATGCAATTGTATTTTGGATGGTTTGCTCTATGGAAATTGTTTCATTTGTAATCAAACATTTGAGCATGCTACTGGAAGGAAGGTCACCTGCAGAATATTTGGATATTTCCCAACAGAAGAAAGCCTTGTCGATTGTTACATGTTAATAGATAGCGAATTTATATGATTAATTAATTAATAATGATATGCACTAATTATTAATTGTTTTACTTTTCATATCTGCTTTTGCTTCTCTCCTATACCAGGACCAGCTTTGGAGGAATCAGGACTCGGGGCTCCACGCCTACAATTTAGCACTGCTAAATAATGTCAGCTTTAATGTGGTAGAATTTGCAAAATCCCAAGTAGAGTGGATGAGTGATAAAGTGATGAAAGCATTTGAAGATAAAAGGAACAACCCTTTCCACTTCAAGCACCTCAAACTCTGTCATTCTCTCAAAGAGCTGAGCAAAGTTCCAGAACCTAAGGTAGATAGTGGTAGAGATGATGGTAACTTTGTGAAATGGAGTTGGAGATGGGGGGGGGGGGGGTGCAGGGTGGAGGCCGGAATGTGTGGTACCTGATAAACTTTAAAAAAGGAGCTACTGAAATGAACCACAAAAGACAATTTGTTTTGTTGTCAACATCCTGTGGGTTTATAGTCACTCTCAACAAACCTCATTCCTAAAAAGTTATTGTTGTTAAACCTGGTAAAAGTGTGCTAAAAGGTACCCAAGTTCTTGGAGAAACCTTAAGGGGTTCTGCAAAGTTTATCATTTTAAATTCATGCAGATTTCTAAGTGGGGTAAACTTCAAACCTAACTTTGTAAATCATTCAGAGATAAATAATGTTATTAATAATAATATTGAGGATTTATAAAAGCGCAGACATATCCACCGATAACGGTGCTCAAGGCGCATCACAATATTACCCTGGTCAACGATATACCTGTCAAATATAGAGACAATACCTCCAATTCCAGACAGTTGATTATGCAGATTTCTAAGTGGGGAATACTTATAACGTAACTTTGTTAATCAGTGTACCTGATTTTGAGTGTGGCTATTCCAGACAGTTGATCGTGCAGATATCTAAGTGGGGAATACTTCAAACGTAACTTTGTTAAAATTTCAGAGATGAATAATGTTGTCTAATTCTAAATCCCTTGCAGACTGTTCTTGCCAGTGTACCTGATTTAGAGTGTGGCTATTCCAGACAGTTATTCATCCAGTGGTGCCACAATCCCAAAAACAGTGTTGTACTCACGAGTCGGACATCACCCGGAACACTCGCCAGAACACTGATTGATCAAGAAGATTACAAGTCATTCAAACTCAGGGTAAGACATAATCAAGAATGATTTTAAGTCTCAGGGTAAGACCCATTCAAGAATGTTTTTAGTCTCAGGGTAAGACCCATTCAAGGATGTTTTTGGTCTTAGGGTAAGACCCATTCAGTGATGGTTTTTGGTCTTAGAGTAAGACCCATTCAGTGATGGTTTTTAGTCTCAGGGTAAGACCCATTCAAGGATGTTTTTTAGTCTCAGGGTAAGACCCATTCAAGGATGTTTTAAGTCTCAGGGTAAGACCCATTCAAGGATGTTTTTTAGTGTCAGTGTAAGACCCATTCACAAAATATAACCAAATTTGAAAAACTCACTTCTTCCCCTTTACAATGTGAAATAAGGATGTGGTTTTGACCTACAGAAGCAGAAAATTTCTGGCATTTTTATAACTCAATCAATTATCCGCTTTAGATCCCTCTAAATACTCTCTGAAGATTAATATCTCTGTTATTAACACACATATTCATAACATATTGTATTTCCTGCATGTACAATGTCAAGGATGAGTGATAAAGTGATGAAAGCATTGAAAGGTGAAAGCATTGCAAGATGAATGCATTGCAAGGTAGCAAGGATGTTTCTGTGATGTGTATCTTATAGTACTAAATCTTGCAGACGTCACAGATACCTGTTACGAGTTGGAAAACGATATTTATGTGTTCTACTCATTTATTAAATTTTCATTAGGTCAGTAAAAGGGTGAAGCTAGAGGGCAAAGAGCTGGACGAATACAGAGTTACGGAGAAGGAAAAGGAGAAGGAGAGGAAAGCGGCCGAGGCTAAGAGGTAAAACAATGGAAGGAAACAGGATATATAATAACTGACTTTACATACTCAATAATGAAGTGTATTAAAATATTACCACAGATTACGTTTTTTGTGAAATTAATAACTTATTGTGGCTTTAGCGTCGTGTCTGGTCGTGTCATGCAAATTGTGAAAAATTATATTTGGATTTAATATACTGTCAGGTTTGTGAGTATCTGAATATGAAATCTGAACATTTTCTTTGGTTATTAACTTCAGAGGGGGGGGGGGGGAAGGGGCAGATGGTTTCAGGTCAGCTGGGTGAGCAGGAGGGCGTAATAAGCGAAACATATCAGCTATCTGGCTGTCAATTATCTACATGACACTTCGTAAGAAAAACTAAAACCGAAACAGAGATTTTTTAATAAATCTGTCATGCAGGAGGTTGGAGAGTGAGTCGAGTGAATCCAGTGAGGGTGAGATGGAGGTGGACGAAGCAGGAAGATTGAAACCACAGCATGACATCATGGTCGGTGCTGAGGTGAGTGGAGTATTATAGCTGGAAGTTTAATCTTTTGTTTTGTGCCGTAATATCCCATGGATAATCTGACATTGAAAGTTGTATTTCTCAATGGAATTTTACACTATAAGAAAGTCCACTTAAGACAAAAATCATTCTACCTGTTAACCACAACCTAACTTTAGGATGTCCTTGTCAATCTGACCTGTGGACCTTTAATTTTGAATGTATGCTGTGTTCCCTATTTTTTTCACAGATTAACAAGAAAGGTACCAATTTCTTCAAGCATGCCAAGAAGACCTATGCCATGTACCCGTTTCACGAGAAACGTATCCAATGGGACGAGTACGGGGAGATAATCAACCCGGAAGATTTCAAAATGGTGGAAACAAACATAGCAGAAGAGGATGCTGGGAAGCAAGTAAGTCCCTGATATAACTATGTCTGTGCTATGAGACCTAATGAGACTGTTGCCAAGGTTACTTATACAGTTACACTCTCCTCACAAAACCTCACAAAAGTCGCCAATTCACCGGGCAAGTAAATAATCACGGCTTTTGTTTGCAGATATTGGGTGGCTTCTGTATAACAATGACTGTTTTGGCTTACACATAATAATTTGAGATTTTTGACAGACCAAAGCAGTTGGCAGCAAACTTTATCTGAACAAATCGTAATCGTAAATTTTTTACAACTAAGGACTCGATGGATGGAATAAGTCATCTTGTCATCTTTATCAGTAACAAATCATAATTTGCATAAAGAAAGTACTTTTCATCAAAATTGGGATTGTTTTGTTAGCTTCCAGAGTCAATCCCAGAAGCTCTCTGTGATGATCTTAAAATATTTTAGATAATGTTCCTGAAACTCTTGCCAAAGATGTTGACACAATATAATGAACATTAAAAGTGAAATAGTTCAAGATTCCATTTCTGTTTCAATTAATTTGTTATCCGAGAATTAATACCAGATTTTGGTCGGTTCCAAAGATTTTCAAACTTGGCTGAAGGCATAGTTTCATTTTTGCCTGACAAATCTCTAAATCTACAAGTATAGTTTTTGACAAAGAAGTTTACTTTTCTTCCATTTTTCAGGAGGAACAGACTGACGATGCTGATGATATTGGGGAAGGTAAAGATATTTTATCACTCTGTAATATAAGAAATAATTTAAAAAAAAATATGTTGAGACTGATATTGGTAAGAAGAAATCATTGCCAAACCTTCCACTTAACTTTTCTCCATCATTTTATTTGTCTTGTTTGTGTTATAAATGCATAAGTACATGGTCATTTATTAAATGCATATTTAACTTTGAATCTTGACCTAAATTAAACAATAAAAGTAGAGAAATCATTTTTCTATTGCCTAATGAAAGAAAAAACAACTCTCGAACTGTGTAGGATACTAACGAGGGGTGAAATTGAAATGTTAAACTTAATTTCACAATCTCTTCGACTCTGTTCCAGCCTTTAGTAGACAGCTCTTCACTTTAAATGTTTGGCGCTTTAATAGTAGGTATTTAAACTTAACCATCCCGGAGGATACTAGCGAGGAGTGAAATGTTAAACTTAATTTCACAATCTCTTTTACTCTGTTCCAGCCTTTAGTAGCTCTTCACTTTAAATGTTTGGGGCTTTAATAGTAGGTATATAAACTTAACCACCCTGGAGCCCGCCAGAAAGTCTTCACCTAAGCATTTCTGATAATTTATCAAAAGTATAGTCTAAATCTCATATGAAAAAAAATAGATAAAAGCATGGAAATGACCAACCTGGAAAAAACTATTATTTTGCTTGTTTGTTTGCAGAAGAAGTTGATGTGCCTACAAAGTGTACTGCATCTGAGGTTGAAATTGACTTGAAGTAAGTATAAAGGCATATTACTTAAGTGCTTTGGTCAAATTTTATTTTTGTATAACTTTAGTGGAAAGACAAAGCATATCATATGAACTGTTTATTCTCTGATAAGAGACAACAATAGGTAGTAAAAGAAGAATATTCATTTTAATATTTGTCTTCTGCTGTTGTCTATTGTGTATCAAGTTACAATCTCAGCTGACCAAGTGACTGTCCCAAAGATTAAAAATTAAAAAAATTTGAAATAGTTTAGTTTGATATCATTGTTAAGTAATTTCTATTCGCAAACCTTTTCATCATGGTTTATTTCCTACACAAAAAGATATAATTGCAAACAGTTTCGTCAATAAAGAACTAAACAATGTCCTTGTTTACTTTATGAAATAAAATTAAGCAGTCTAATCTCACATCTCTACTAGTTTGTAACCTCAAATTTAAAATGACTATTAGTTTTCCTATCTTTGATTTAATCTCTTCTCTCATTAGGTGTTCTTTGACTTACATCGACTTTGAGGGTAGATCTGACGGTGAATCCATCAAGAAACTCGTACTTCAAGTGAAACCAAGACAGTTGGTTAGTTCACTCATTTTCTCATTCATTTATGTATGTATTTTAGATCCTCCTGCAAGCAGGAACTCGCAAAGAAGCCATCATTGGCTTTTCAAAGCCGCAAGCTGACTGAAGTCAGTCTCTTACATTCATATTTAACGTCCATGATTATGAATGTCAATTGTCAAAAACTCTTTAACTGGAAGACTTACATTAATCTTGGAGTGACTCGAACTGGGGACCTTATGATTGGAAGGCACCGGCAATAACCACTGAGCTAACGAGCTAACTGAGCTAACACTCCCATTAATACATAATTTCCTAACCAATATTCAGTCCATGATTTTTATATAAAAATACTTAAAGTTGTCCAGACAATAGTCCCACTTGTCTTAACTAGGGATGAACAAGGAAATGTTAGTTGTCTCAGGATATCAGAGGATATCCTCGCATCAGCCGTGTTAATAGTTATCTCAGGACAACTGATATCAGAGGACAACCTCGCATCAGCCGTGTTAGTGTATTGATATTTTACTCTAAATATCTTGCAGGTCATTGTCCGAGGCTCTCCAGCTGCCACCCAAACGTTAGCGGAGTATTATAGATTACAGCTGTCAGGGAGTAAAGTATTCACACCAGGGGTCAACGAAGTCATTGATGCTACCCTGGAGAGCCATATTTATCAGGTAATGGATCTACTTTGGAAATGTTTGTTTTGCAGATATTCCATTCTATTTAGATCAGTGTTTTTTAAACCGTACTGAAGATTTCTGTCAAAGAAGTAAAGAATATTTCAAAATTTACATCTTTGGTATATATCTGGCCCAGATGGCCTCCCACAGCATTAAATTGACGGATAGGATAGGGCTATACAGTTAGTCGTCTTTCAAATGTCAAGACATTGTAAAGCATGTTAAGTGCAGGCAGAGGAGGGATTGACTGAGAGTACATTGCTCTAATGTTTGGCAGTAGACATTGTGATCAGTTTCCTGTCAATTCTGGTTAATTGTAGATTTTATACTCAAAAATAGTTGAATAAAGATAAGCATTAGTGCAGTGTTCTGCTGGTGTGTGTTGGGAGAGTGTTGAAGGATGTTTCTTATCAGCTGCAAGCTTGTGACTTTTCTTGGTCACTCTTAGAAAGAGAGAGATTGGTCACTCTAGAGGACTCCTAGGGATGGTGTGATTCTGTTTATTGTTCAAACTCACATAGAATAGTCATAGTTCTTGTGCTTAGTCCCTCTAAACATTTTGAATTATACCTACAACTTTTTCCCTCAAGGTGTCACCAACTTTTCTTAACCTGAGTCTAATTCTTGGGAGAATGAAAAAATCCCATAGAAATGTGATATCTCATGCGTTAAGTATTATCTCGTCTCACTTTAAAATGGCACCTGTCATTCGTTATTTGTGAATGTGACATTTCACTGCCCTTTGTGCCTCTGATTCTGTAAACCAGGTAAAGCTCAAAGATTCCTTGGTCAGCTCCTTGGATTTCCAGAAAGCTAAAGATATTGAGCTGACCTGGATAGACGGTCAGCTTGACTTGGAAACCGGAGGCAGGTCACTCATGCTGGAGGAAGAGGAGGAGACGGAGATGGAAACCACAGCTCCAGGTAAATGTCATCTCTGACCTCTGAGGATCAGACTTTGAAATGATTGTCCAGATAAATAGATAGATGGCGGTATGAAGAAATACAGGAGTGGATAGGGAGGTGCTAGGTCTTCTAATGATAGTTTGCTTGCTAGTTGAAGGTTTGAAATAGTTTTCAATTTATATGAAAATGTAGAATAGGGGAGAAAGGAATAGAGAGTAGGTCATGGTTCTTCAGAACAATGTCAGGATTGTGTGAGGGTTTCAAGTTGTTGCCTTGCGGCAGTGTACAAATGAAATGAGTCTGCAGCAAATCACTAGGAATATGCTTTGTAAAATAGGGGTGAAATCTTTATTGATAAAATTCTGTTGAACCTTCTGCCATTCGTTTTTGTATTCAGCGGTACAATGATGCAAAGGTCCAAGTGGGCAGAAAGCCCTTGACAAATATAAGCCCTTGACAAACATAAGCCCTTGCCAAACATCAGCCCTTGTTTCGTTTCGTTTCGTTTATTCCAGTATAAATTGCATAAAATACAGTTCATAAATAGGAAAATGGTGAGTATAATAAATCAAATAATCAAATAAATCAAATAAATCAAATAAATCAAATAAATCAAATAAATCAAATAAATCAAATAAAAAACATAAAAAAAACATAAGCCCTTGGCAAACGTAAGCCCTTGCCAAACATAAGCCCTTGGCAAACATAAGCCCTTGCCAAACGTAAGCCCTTGCCAAATTTAAGCCCTTGCCAAATGTAAGCCCTTGGCAAATGTATGCCCTTGCCAAACATAAGCCCTTGCTAAACATAAGCCCTAGCCTTCTGTATTTAAGTATGGATATGAGTTTTTCTTTTGTCTTTTGTATGAGCGAGTGTGTATCATTTGAATATTATTCTAGAATGTCATTCCTTGTACCATAGTGCTTGTTTACATTAATTTCCCTTCTTTTGATATTGTAAGCAGTCAATACAACAGGGGTACACCATGTGTGCTTGGTACATGGAGTTACTACTTCATATCAGTGTAGTTAGATTATTTGCCTAGACATGTTTACTCTTTAATATCATTTTCCATTTGACTGATAAAGTTTGTGCATTATTTGATCCTCAGGCCTTGAAATGAAGAAGAAAAAAGCAGACGACAGGATTGCTACTCTGGATGCTGTGTCTGTTAGTGAGGTAAGGTTTATTGTGTATGGTCAGATGTATCATAAGAAATTTAATGAGGATGCTACAGGATGGGGAGGATAGGGGAGGGGTGAGGGAGGGAATAGAAGGAGGGCAGGCCCTAAAGTTTCACCTCTCGTGAATTTGACAAGGTTGTAAAGCTTCCGATGTAAATATTACTTTCTCCTTTTGTAACAGTCGTCACAATGTGTAAGGCTCAACCCGTCTGAGAAAGATCTTTTATTGTGCTTATGTTGCCACTCAAGTGACCCATAGTATTTCAAGTGCCGCATTTTAAACAGTTTATATTGTGAAAAAAAGTGTTCCTTGCAAACAGTTTTAAGACAGCTAGGATTGTCTCTGACAAACGTTGCATTATGACCTTTGGTGTTGAGAACATCCATGGCCAAGCAAAGAACACAAGATTAGAATAAACAATGACAATATTGGCATTAATGATGGATGTCACAGAATATGACATTTTTCTACAAAATATTGAAGGAATTTGTGTAATCCAAGAAATTATTTTATACGGCCTTGTTAGGGTGTGACACATACTACTCTATGTAGGAGCATGAGGAGGGTATTAAAACTGCTTACATTATTAGTCAGACTAATACTCTGAACCAATCTTTATTATTCAGGAGACTGGTCATTCTCAAGTTTTTGTCAATGCTCCAAGGTTTCAAGATGTTAAGCAGGTGATGACTAGGAATGGTATCCTTGCAGAGTTCACAGGTGGTGTCCTGGTGTGTAACAGTACTGTAGCAGTTAGACGGGTGAGTAATTTATCTGTTTACATATCTGTATGTACCGGGAGAGTTAATTGCTGGTTATTAACTTATGATTTAGCTTGAAGGCATTAATGTATCCTTGATGGTAGTGGTATCTTTATGTTCATTGGGTGGAAATTGCATAATTTATGCTCAACTGAATTGGAACCAAATCTAAATGGGTATTCAAAATCTTCATGTTTAAGGAATTAATTGCATATGAAGCCAAGTTCATGTGTGTAGAACCCCTTCATGTTCAAGGACAGATTATGTTCATGGAATTTGCCGCATCATGTATAGAAAGATACAAATCTTGTGTTTTAATCCACAGCACGAGTCTGGAAGACTCTGTTTGGAAGGGACTCTTTGCGAGGACTACTTCAAGGTCCGAGATCTTCTGTACGAACAGTATGCTGTGATCTGACAAAATCTTGTTTTACAAGCGACACATCTTCTGTGTGTGTGTGTGGTGGTACCATGAGGAGAGGACTCTAAATTAATACGATGCAGAGTACAGAATGCTGAGTATAAAACGAAAGGGACAAGGCACAGACGGTCGAGTGTTTGGTTCACTTGAGGAATGGTGCCTGAATATGCATGCAGGTGTCATGGAAGCTCAGCCTGTTGTGACAATTTCCTAATGCTAATACCTCTCTAAACTGTACTCCAATATCATGCTCTCAAAGCACTGGTATTGACAGTACAAACAGTTCCTAACCTTGATCAGATAGAAACATGATATTCATACTGCTCATACAGACAATACGAGTGCTCTAAAGCGGGGCATAACACTACAGTATAGGAAAACTTGTACCAACTGAGTGTGGAAGCTGCATTGTTGAGTATGCTCATTTTATTGAAAGATACTCAATTCTATCTGCTGTATGTGAAAGGGTCATTGGACAAGTAATCTCACCGAAGGAGTGAGTATGGTTGAGGTGGTGGGTGGGGGTGGGGGTCGGGGTTAACAGAGGTGGTTAACTACCCCATGAAGTGCAAAAATTGCCTCATGATAGGTACAGCCATAGTTTTTTAGATTTTCATACTGCTCACCAGTTCATCAAATTCTAGGTAGAGGGTCTTCCCACCAAAAGTGCTACAATTATGAATAAGTAGTTTTTTTTCTGCCTTGTAGAACAAAATTTTTCAATTTTTGACAGTTATGTGGGACAAACAGGTATGCACCTTTTATTAGGATAAAAGTGGCTTTTTCGATCATAAATATTGTTCCAAAGATATGATAGAATGTCTGGTGATAGTCACTCATGTTAGAATTATCCAAACAGTTGCCTTCTCTGAGACATCTTGCCGTTTAAGTTTTAACTCCTCAATAATTGGGAACGATCTTAAGGTTCAGAACTGCCAGAGAAATATTTTGGACAATTTTGAGCTTACTAAACTTAGGGGCCGCTGCAAAAATGATCACAATTTTAAACCATTCATTCATTCATTCAATATGGTGCACAAATGCAGTACTAATGCTGTGTAGATGTGTTTCTTCTTTCTTTTTTTTGGTTCATATAAACATACAGATTTTTTGTAATAAACTTTGTAAATTATATCTATTTTTTGTGATTGTTTTTTGTGTTCTGATTGAATTATTATGAAGAAATCATGTAAATAGATCAGTGACCAAACTTGGCCCCAAATCATAAATATACCCACTTAACAGAACAACTGTGTTATAAATAAACCTGTCCCATTTGAATTCTTTACAGAATAGTATTGATCTGAAATCCAATTATTTTAGATGTGTATGTAGAAGAAGCTAAATGGCTTATTACATACTGTACATGCTTGTCTAGTGGTGCTATCAAATTTGTAGTTCTAACTTCTTTTGAATTTGTTTAAACAATTTAGAAGACCATTTCAGATGGGAAAACTGAATTTCTCCTGGATGAAAAGCCCATCCTACATTAGTCGGTCAGAGCTCGAACCCAAAACCTTCCAGATGTTAGGTTTCATGGCTTCTAATGCCACTGCTTGTATCCACTTGACCATCATTTCGAGTTCAACCAGGTTAGCTCTTGCTTGGTTTATTCCTGGAAAAAACAGCGATCTTCTGAGGGATAACCAGGTTGAACTTGTAATGGTAGTACTGGTCAAAGATTTCTGTGGGTGTTAGCTACTACCAGGGTGAATGTAGGGGAAATTGATCTAACATCACAAAATTATTCTTTGTTATAAGAATAGTTTCATTTTCTGTCTTTGTTTATCATTTACCTCATTAATATACAATCCACATGTTGTATTTCATACAAGGAGGAAAAAGCTTGGCCTTGACCAAGATGGCCTCTCTCCATAGCTGTGAATCTTTGTTATTATCTATCATCCAGTAAAAAATAACATTTCTCAAAAGAGGTTTTCATGATATCTATAAATTTATTGAAGAATCTCTGGACCCATGTATCATTATCGAGTTCATATTTAGACATCTACCCAGATGACACATTTTGAAAATGGACTCCAAGAATTCTTATATGGCTAGCGGAAAATGGAAATATTAGAAATTATTATAAAAAATAGAGTAACATTAACTTCAACTGATAAAGACCATATGAACACTAAAGCGTACAAGAAAACTGTTAACCTGCTTTAATGAACGACTCAAATGGATCCTTTTAAGGAAAATAAAGTAGCCTGTGTAAAGTAATAAAAATGATAGATTATTTAAAAGAAATAGACTTCTGAATTTAAATATATTAGTTTATCAACCACCAAGGGTTACATTTTGCTACACTACTGTCAAGGGCTTGTAGACCTTGGCTCTATTCATTCTAATTTCAAGAGTTTTGCACTTTAAAGGAGTCAACAAAATTTAAATTTATTTCAGCTCTGGATTATTTTCCCTCTTTCGGCTGCACTTTCTGTGCAGACATCAGAAACCGTTTATTAAACTGCTTGGATCACAATGTTGGCTATTTGGACATATCACACATTACACATAAAATAGTTGTATTTCATAGGAGGGTAACATAATGGAAATGAAGAAACTTTCAGCTATTTCACAAACTAACAATGCTTGTGCTCAAGTTCAGTGGAAGAAACATCTTGTATATAAGAATCAGGACTGACTTTCTTACTTTAGTGGAAAGTGAGAAGATTACTAAGAGCGCTTTGGAATCTATTCTACACTGTACTAACAACCAGTTACAACATTCTAAGTTTGCAACAAACACTTTTATAAAACAGAAATCTATTCCGAAGTTTTCTAAAGCATGATTACTTGTCAAACCTTACCTCACCATAGTTACAAACTTATTTAATCCCCTGAGACAGCAGCTGCAAAGATTGTGAAGTTAGATATGCTACAAATATGTTAGCCGTAGTGAGAAGTTTTATATTATGTTCTTTTAAATTGACAATCCATCTGTTATGTTTATCTTTAATATGAATAGAATAAAGATACAAAAAACCCATTAATTCTATCAACTAATTCTGACATTTGTACAAGTTAATACAAAAAAAAAAAAAAAATGATTTGAACAGCGGTGGAGCAGTTTCTTCTAAAGTAAGATACAAACACATGAATGTTAACAATACTCTTAGTTCATTATAAGGCACACAACATTATAAGGTACACAACATTATAAGGTACACAACATTGGAAACTATTATAGACTTAAACCTATTACCTTGACTTTCATCTTCTTTGGAAAGAGCTGACTTCATTATTTACTGACAGACTATTTTCAATAATGACACTATCACATTTCAGTTCAGCAGCCTCTGTGTAGGTACATACCAATGTCAATGTTGCCCATAAATCAACAATCACATACAATTCTCACATGTATAGTGATAAAATTTAGTAAAATGAAAGCCTTTGGAATGTGAGTCACGTAACCTAGTCAATTTTGTCATCTGCTGTGGGACCAGCTCATAGGAGACTATGTGGTCTGTTGTGAGACAGGCCAATAGGCAGCTATGTGGTTTGTTGTGGGACAAGCCAATAGGCAGCTATGTTCTTGGTGTGGGACAAGCCAATAGGCAGCTATGTGGTCTGTTGTGGGACAAGCCAATAGGCAGCTATGTGGTCTGTTGTGGGACAAGCCTATAGGCAGCTATGTGCTTGATGTGGGACATGCCTATAGGAAGCTATGTTCTTGGTGTGGGACAAGCCAATAGGCAGCTATGTGGTCTGTTGTGGGAGAAGCCTATAGGCAGCTATGTGGTCTGTTGTGGGACAAGCCAATAGACAGCTACATGGTCTGCTGTGGAACAAGCCGAGAGGCAGCTTGTGGTCTGCTGTGGGACATGCCTATAGGCAGCTATGTGGTCTGTTGTGGGACAAGCCGAAAGACAGCTTTGTGGTCTGCTGTGGGACAAGCCTTTAGGCAGCTATGTGGTCTGTTGTGGGACAAGCCTATAGGCAGCTACATGGTCTGCTATGGGACAAGCCTTTAGGCAGCTATGTGGTCTGTTGTGGGACAAGCCTTTAGGCAGCTATGTGGTCTGCTGTGGGACCAGCCCAGAGGCAGCTATGTGGTCTGTTGTGGGACAAGCTGAGAGGCAGCTATGTGGTCTGTTGTGGGACAAGCCGAGAGGCAGCTATGTGGTCTGTTGTGGGACAAGCCGAGAGGCAGCTATGTGGTCTGTTGTGGGACCAGCCCAGAGGCAGCTACATGGTCTGCTGTGGGACAAGCCGAGAGGCTATGTGGTCTGTTGTGGGACAAGCCGAGAGGCAGCTATGTGGTCTGTTGTGGGACAAGCCGAGAGGCAGCTATGTGGTCTGTTGTGGGACAAGTCGAGAGGCAGCTATGTGGTCTGTTGTGGGACCAGCTTATCCAAGATGCAGCCAAAGAAAGAAAGTGATTCCAAAAGGCCAGAAGGGTGGCAGGTCTTGAGCCAGACATTACGGTATTCCTCCATTAGACTGAGCAACCTGATTTAATGAAAGATAGCAAAAAACATAATTAGTGAACAGGAAACAAGGAAAAGAGAAAACAGGTATCATAAGAAAATTTAAAAGAGAACTTGCATTTTAGTGTTCGGAATTATGCATATTTCTCATTTACAAGAGTGTGCAATTTTTAATGGAATGGTGCTGTATATAATTATAGCAACCACCCGGTTCTGCATGTAGCATCAAATGTATCTACCATATAACTCAGTATGATAATTTTGTGTTCAAATATGCTTTTTAAAAGACTGCTCATGCTATTAACATGTTTGCAACTGAAAACGGCAAAGAAATCATCTGTTGTGGGACAAGCCAAAAGGCAGCTATGTGGTCTGTTGTGGGACAAGCCAATAGACAGATGTGTGGTTGCTGTGGGACCAGCTTATCCAAGATGCAGGCAAAGAAAGAAAGTGACTCCAAAAGGTCAGAAGGGTGGCAGGTCTTCACTAACGACCTTCCTATGTATTGTGTCCTAGGAGAGCTGTGTAAAGTTACAACTAGTTGTCATATAAGAGAAGTGCACTGCTGGACTTGTCTACACTCAATGGAATAATATTATCGATCACGGTAATTAAGAGCCAAACTTTCTAGCGACCAATCCCATCATAGGGCCAAGGTCCTCAAATGTAAACACCGACACATTTTGAAATTGACTTACTTGTTGGCGCAGTCTGTCTTGGTCGTTGCTGTTAAATTCGCAATTCCGGCATTGACCACCTTTACCCCGACATTAGATCCATCTTTAGGTTTACTCCCGGCAATCACCAGGCTTCTCGTTACCCTATCCAAAAGTAAAATTACAAGTTTTTGTCAGTTGTGCACCCTCGATGGAAAAGACCGTTATTACATCTATATAAAAATACATTTACGACTATAAGGGTTTACGTACATCTAATAATGAATACGAAGTGTAGACACAAGCATTGGCTTTTTGAGTCGGCATTTGTACATATTTTGCAACTGTAACCATGGAAATATTATTTTCTTAGGTGACCATATATCACCAAGTGTTATCCACAAAATAGGTTGTTATTGATGAAACTATGACAACTGACATTGACATTATAATAAACCTTTAGCCTTCACATACACCAATGAAACCATCCACATGACATTTCAATATCATATTTGGGCATATAATTCATCAAACCAATATCTTTCTAGTTATTTCTTATCATTTTTTAAACTAGATCATCTTTTTTACAAGAATACTGTAAATAAATAAATACTTTAAGAGAAAAAAACAAAACCCCAGCAAAACAAATACTCACTTTGCTGCCCAAAGTATCAAATCTGAGACCAGATAGAGCTCAAGGACAGCTGTAGCATTTAAAGGCACCTTGCTCCCTTTCTTCAAACTGGACTGACATTTTCGCATTCTAAGCATTACTTTCTACAGAAATGGAAGAAAAACAGGAAAGGAACAATGTTAGCGAAAGTTATACAGTTGAAGTTAATGAACAACGGAAAACAGAATGAGAAATTGTAATTAAAAATGGAAGAGAAATTGAGGAGTGTCCCCTGGTTAATACACAGTATGCAAGGTACCCATGGCTTCTGACTGGCTCACCCAGGAAAGAAAATGGCGAGAAAGTGTTGGTCACCAACTAAGGACTTGATAGTTCTGTAGCGTGTTCATTGAGCACTACAGATGCAAGAATGTCTGCAGACAGATAGAACACAGGGCTGGTAATCCTGATGTCACTGCTTACAAATCCCAATCCAGCCAAAGCTTTCTTTTCCAGTTTGAAGTTATACAGTAAACAGGTTCTACTCAAACTTTATGAGATCCTAGCAATGTAAATCACCTCTGCCAACTTAACAGCTGCCTCAAAGAGCTCCTTTGCTACTCTGGGTATCGGTCTATCTATCTTAGACAACCACAAGGAATGTCTCACAATATGGACAATTTTTATAGCATAATAATCAGAAAAGAAATCAGTTTGAATTGAATTCTTCACAAAATATTGTCAACATTGATATGGCTTAACTTCAAGCCCAATGGTACCTAAATTTAACATATTGAGATATTCAAACTGTTTTTGATGATCTATTTAACATTTTGAAGGACTGCAGTTGTAAGAATGTTGCAAAGAATGAAGCCCACTACAAATGTTAATAATAGGGCAATCCAGAGTTGCATATCTCATTGCCAGCAAAAGAGAGAAAAGAAAGAACTAACTTTGACCTTTGATTCTGGGGGTATGCAAGACCCAAGGGTTCACCCTAGGGTACCTTCCCACCAAGTTTGAAGAGTTCAGGAGTTTTTGACACAAAATTGGACACACACACATTCACACCACAGACACACACACATTCACACCACATACAAACAGGGACACATTTTGACTCCTCCCTCAGTCATTTACTTCCGGTTACCCTGGGGTAACCCACCATGGGTGGTTACCCACCTGGGGTAACCCACCATTGGTGGTTACCCACCATTGGTGGTTACCCACCTAGGATAACCCCCCAAGAGTAGCTACTCAGGAAAATAAATATTACCATGTCAACTGTTGCTATGGCAACTGACATAGCTGTATATGGCCCAACTGGCAAAGGAACTACAATATCTCATCCTCCCTATGGGGAGCGATAAGTTAACAATTTAACTCAACATCCAAGCATGAAGTGAAATCAATCTTGGCACATAACAAGACCATACATAAAGTATGGACCCATCATCCAACTCAGCTTGACATCAGTTTTTGAGTTTTTGAGTTAGTTAAGTTACCTGTGCAACCTCCGATGTCATGTGTGTGAGATCGGTGTCGTCGGGCTTATATAACAGCTGGCATAAGAATGACCCCCCATCCATCGGTTGGACCAAGTCGCTCGCTTCAGGGGATGCTGCAGCATTGCAGAAGGTTCTGTTTAAGAGAGTACAGGCCTTCCCCATCTCAAGAATCACGTCGCCGAGAGTACAATCCGCATCTTGATAGATCAAGTAATTAATCACTTGTGCCAAATGATTGTGAATATGAGACTGGACAAAAAAAAATAAGCAGAAACAAATCAAAATTGAGGATTTTTGATGAAAAGATATCACAATGAATATTCAACTAGGAATTTCTTATATAAATTTTTTTTTATATATTTTTTTTATATATATTATAATATGTTCATTGATCTACACAGTTGAGAAAAAGCTTTTAAACAAGGTTTTCAGTAATCTGTGTGAATAATTAATAAAATAATCATAAATACATCTGACAGCCATACGAAGATGGCAGGCACCGGATTAACATTATAAAAGGTTACAAACCTAAGATTGTTTATAATCTTCGGGGAGGTCAACAGGCCAATTTGGCTTATGACTATTGATTGACTGACAGCCATAGATAAAGCAAAGTAACACACATTGTCGTTGTATTATATATGAATTATTCAGTGTGTTTGGGGATCCACCGAGGCCCAGTATGATATAACGTCCAAAGCATCTGATAAACCTTACAACTCTACAATCTGATATCTTTCATAGTTTTCTAACCATTAACAAAATGAACAGTTAATGTAAAGAGGCATGCATACTTAACTAATTGTAATGGGATACGTGAGTCTGCATTTCACAAAGAAGTGTAGAAATGTCCCTACCTCATCAACGGCAGTATTCCAAGAGCACCCACTGGCGGTAACTATACCGGGCCATGCCAAGCTGCTGTGGTCCAGAAATGTCCTCCCTGCCCACTTCACCATCAGCATACCCACTGCATCGCCATTGGTACGGCAACATTTGGTGGCATTTAGTATATTTTTGATGGTTGTTTCAGGACTTCCCCCAATGCTGAAAAAAAAAAAATTAATAAATTCAATCAATCAATAATAAAATGAAATGAAAAGTTGAAAGAAAAATAACTCAGACGAATGTCCCATTTCTGACATGTTTACCTGATAGGAAAATAGGTTTATTATAATGGTGTCAAGTCCAATTTCAATATGTTAGACACTGTCTAACCTACTTTGAAAAATTGCACTTATTCCCCCCTCAACCCCCTCCCCACCCCCCCCCCAAAAAAAAGGGAGAAGAAAAAAAGTAGAAAACTCACCTGTTCCATGTTGCTGTTCCTGGGGACACTATGAATCCAACCCTAAAGGGAAACAGACAATGCATGATATATTACGGTCATAGCTTTTACAGTCCACAGTGGAATATACTACACAGCATGACACTCATCTATAGTTGTTTCGTTTTTGAAATTACCAAAGTTGCCTGGGTTTTTCTAATTTCAGTGTTTTAAGGCTCTTAATTACTCTATGAAGTAAATCACAGTGTGTGGTCTGTGATGTCATTATGGCACATGTTCTTCAATATGTTCTTGTACATTTGTTCTTGAAGTGCGATAGAATTCAATTTTTGCTTCATCGACAATGTATTCCAAATTCAAGACTTCAACTAAGACCAT
This sequence comes from Apostichopus parvimensis, assembly GCA_000934455.1. Classification (NCBI taxonomy): domain Eukaryota; kingdom Metazoa; phylum Echinodermata; class Holothuroidea; order Aspidochirotida; family Stichopodidae; genus Apostichopus; species Apostichopus parvimensis. Next base: position 54,166 of record KN884047.1, read on the forward strand.
TTGTGCTAATACCGTCTTTCTCTACAGATTTCTGTGTTGCAGAGAAGAAGAAATACATTATCAATTCCCTGGATATGATGATGTCACTCAGCTTGCTGTTCCCAGATAGACAGACAGATAGAGAGATGGATGATCAATTGATAGATCGATACACAGACAGACAGGCGGATAGATAGACAGACAGATAGACAGATGGATGATCAATTGATAGATTAATACACAGACAGACAGGCGGATAGATAGATAGACAGATAGATAGACAGACAGACAGACAGATACACAGACAGACAGATAGATAGATAGACAGACAGACAGACAGAGACAGACAGACAGACAGACAGACAGATAGATAGATAGATAGATAGATAGATAGATAGATAGATAGATAGATAGACAGACAGACAGATAGACAGACATTCATGGTTTCACCAACATATGCAGAATATTTACAGCACATTTCTGAAACAATAATCTCCTGCTGGGAATATCCCTTTGTTTCCATAACAACTTGGGAGGAACTGTTACGTTGTAAACTAAAGTATACAGTTTTACATGATCTATTTCTGCAATCATTTCTATGGAAACATTTAAGATACAGAGAGCGTTACCTACATGCTGGTAATACATACCCATTGTTGAATAGGTTCTTGCCAGCTGTAACAAAATCTGAAGAATCCTGTTGAAAGAGAAATGAGGAAATTATCTGTCTGACTCCATATTATCCTAGATTATCTGGATATATACTATACAGATGATCCTAGATTAAGGATCATTCACTATTTTATCACTGCTACAAACTTCAGTTTATAAATCTGTGATTTACCTTCACATATGTCTACAGCACACACACCCACACCTTCATTATATCATCAGGCTTTCATGATCCTTAAAATGAAAGTTTGCCTCCCTGGTTAGCTTACCTCTGTTGACATGGTTACCAAAATTTAATTGTACACCTACAGTATATCTCTTTTGATCTTTTTTCACAAAATGAAATAATAAACCACAAACATATTTCTGGGACAAACTGGACTATTTAATTACCTTTAAACTCTGACTATGCATAAGAAATATGAACTGACCTCTCCAATAGCCAATATCTATTGCACCCCTTCTTGTACTGTTGGAACCCTGCTGTCTCACCACCACAAAAATTAGGTCATTTCTTTAAACCAATCATTGAATTTAGCACAACTAATTGGCACCTTTACATACAAATTCCAGAACAATGAAAGTTCAAGTTTTGTTTGCTCTTAGCAGTTGCAATGTATTTTTCAAAATGTAATGGCTACCGATTTGTATACACAGCCATGCTGGTCAGGTTTTTCTTAATTTTCTCATTATTTTGCGGGGGAAAAAAGGGAAGAGGAGAAAACTAAAACTTTGGAAAGAAGCAGCTTATTATGATGAATTTGAAGGTAGACCATCTTACATACTTAGTGAAAGAACCTTAGGCTGACAGGAATAGGGATGGGTTTGTCTGTTAATAATATATAATTCTGACTTGTAGGTATTGTGTAGGTGGATAATCACACAAGGTAGTAAGCCTTGACCAACCTTACCTCGGCTCCACCGTTTTGATGTACTCTTTAATTATTCACAACGATCTATGGCTTAAAGATCATTGCATATCATAAAAGTAAAGAGCAAAACTTAATGGAATAAACAATTAATGGAATAAACAATTAATGGGCTAAACAATAAATGGAATCAACAATTAATGGGCTAAACAATTAATGGAATAAACAATTAATGGGCTAAACAGTTTTGTTATAAAGGTCCGTCATGATGTTAGACAGTATTTGGTTTATTAATTTGAGTACTTACCCCCCACCCCCTTCCCCAACCTTTACATTATAATGTAATAAAGAGAAAAGTTCAATGCCATAATATTAATATAGCCCCTTAGAAGCTTATCTATAGTATGTAGTACACCTGTGTAACAACAAATTGTTGATGTCTTTATGACAAATCATGTGTGACATCCAAACAAATTTAAAACTTTATAACGAATTTTTCTTCAAATCCTTAAAAACAAAATCATAACACTCCTGTACTTCAAAGTTGCTTCTTCCGAGTTCAACAAACCTTTCTATTCAAGCCTTCTGTGACTGTATCAATTTTTAAGGGGCCAGGCATAAACCGACTTTATCTTACCCTTGTGCCATAGTGAACTCCAATACTGCCGAGAGGAAACTGAATCTGCGACGTTGCGTCCATCTCGTTGGAACAGAACATGACCGTGTCCTCCTGCTTGACACCCATCAGTCTCAACTTATCCTCCAGACTCATCGGCCACTCTGTCGGTGTCTCTCCCTCAGTGTTCAGTGTCACATTCTCATTGAGAAGCTTCTTAGAGAGGTTTGGTCCAATATTTACAGATCTGAAAGAATAGTCGTAAAAAGCAAAAAAAAGTTTTAAAAAAATCTGATGATGATTCCCATTATGGATTGGAAAGGAATCATGTTGCCCCAGACTCTTTATATTAATGAAAAAATATTGATATAATTCCTTCATAATTATTGCTTCTTCCAAGAAATATCATAATTCATTGAAACACCATAATCTCATGATTGAAAAATTTAATTTTATGATCAAAGTATTGAAACGAAAAAAAAACACCAAAGAAGGTACAAAGGCAAAAAAGACCAAGGAATAGGATGGGAGGGGATGGGGTTGCCTATACTGTGACACCTGTGCTGAAAATAATGTACAATGACATGTCAGGACATATATAACCACATGGTCATTAGTAGATACTGTTAAATTTGTCCATTCACCATTTTCCTACCAATAACTAATTGGGAAGTGCTGCATCTAACGAACAAATCAAAACCATCTTTTAATACCAAATTCTGAGAGCATATTGTGTCTAAAATGTAACAGGAGCAAATGTTTTGTCATGCCCAGTTTCAGTCTTTTTTGTTTCAGGTGCTTGAGTGTTAAGTTACGATACACGGTGTATCATTATAAGGATTTACATACGACAACCACAAGAGTACACATGCTGTATCTACTCTCAAAATAACGTATTTGGGGAAGTATTCATGCCATTCCTCAACATGAATCAACGCTATATGACCACGAGGCGATGAATACTTACCGATTATTACTGAATAATGAAAGCACTTGTCTGTAAAGCCTGAATGTGTCAGGGGTCAGCTGTACGTCAGCGAACGAATCGATGTGAGGCACGACATTCATGAAACGGTAGTTACAGTAGACCTCCATGTCCAACAGCTCGCTGTTTGAAATAGCAAACAAGTATCGTAGAAAGTCATCAATAGCAAGAAGTATCGTAGAAAGATCATCAATTGCAAGAAGTATCTTGGAAAGATCATCAGCATTTTTTAACTTCCTCACGACTCACAAATAGCAAAGAAGTATCTTAGAAAGGTCATCAGCATTAAAAGCATAGTTTGAACCCGAGAGAAACATCTCAGAAAGACATTAATGTAAACTAAGCGTGGGAATAAACCCACAGGTTTGACAATCGGTGGATGCATGCACATAGCATGACATGTATATACAAAATTTGACCTTTGACCTATTAATCTACATGCACAGACTGCAATGAAGTCTTTCACTTTCAAGTGAGTATTAATAATCCGTTCACATATAGTTTAGGAATTATACTTCCTAAAGGGAAGATTCAGAAGCTACAAATTTTCACCATGGATGAGTTCACATAATGTCCTGTTTGAAGAAGAGGACACACAGTTTGTGTTGCACAAGGGAGGTCAAAGGTCATCAGTACTGCGATAAAAAACGCCAGAAGTCAAATGATGCTAAAGACGTTAAAAGAAATCCTATATTTTTTATACCCATAATGTTTGTCCAAACTAAGCCATATAATCATTTAATTGAACTTCACTCTGTTAAGAAATAATTTGGAATGTCAACCTCTTGGGAAGCAATTTTTAACACTTTAAAATTATGGAAATTAGGGCAGAGCTTGTCTGGAGTAGCTAAAGGTGAACAGTCAATATTACAAATGACAGTCTGTACTTTACCTTGGAAGATACGGAATCAGTGTTTCTAGTTTTGAGTCTTTTGCGACTTTGATGTAAAAGTGAAGCTGCAAAAAAAATTAAATACTTATTTTAACTGATGTTGCATACATTATAAGTGGCCACCACTTGAAAACAGACAAACACTAAATATGAACAGTAACCACTGAAAAAAGCAACATGTTTTCAAAGACAGAAATACAATTACAGTAAGGTGAAAATAACACAGCAAGTTATCTTATGAAATAAACACGACAAATTATCTAGTGCTAGACTGCTCCTTCATAGCTGCTCTCCACCAACACTCATGAAGGGAGAAAGTGGTTGACATGTAATTTAAGTAAAGATAACTAAGAGTACTATGCAAGAGTTTTCTGTAGAAGGACATACTTTCATCGTTCTAGGCTAGGCTCTAGCCTAGGGCGATAGCAGGCACATATTTTGCACATTGAAATTAAACTACACTGCAATCGACACACTCGATCAGAAAACCGATAAATGTGAACCAAGCCAGTAATGAAGTTATTGTAAACATGTTTGAAGAAATTACAAATACTGTGGCAATCGAATTTGCTATGATGGGCAATGATCAAACATTGCTAAGACTGAATGTTGCACTGCAGAACAAGCATATTACTGACAAGTAAACCCATGAATCTAACCGGAGCAGGTGCTTGCCAATATTTAACAGCATAGCGCTAGGGTAGCATTGTGAACCTGTTATTTTGCGATATTTGCTGACAAACTGCTTTTAGTGTTGTTTTTGATAGGTTAGGCTATTTTTCAAAAGCAGATTATGTGTAGTTCTAGCTTGTAGTCGAGTTATCGCAACTTAGGTTTTGAGCGTGATTAATCAAATTTCCAAAGTGTAATCGTGGCTACTGGCGATAAATCGATTACGACTATCAGCACTAACACATACACTATAAATCTGGCATAACAAGAAATTACATGTTTAGTCTATTATTATACTGCAAGATGATACAACATTAGCCAATTTGCTAAACAAGCGTACGATTTATATCAGGTTTTGTACACTGTGCTTTCCTCTTTACACAATTTTGTGGAATTAATATACATCAATTATGTTATGCAATCTATGAAGACTAACTTTGTTTGATCAAGATAATTACATCGGTAGCTGTACAGATGTCCGTTTTGCACAGCAACAGCTGTTGTAAAATTACTATTTCAAAATCATAGCTAAAGGCTTCAAACTAGTGTCATAGCATATTGCAGATCAACATAACTGGCCTTTTTTGATCAATCAATGGCAGGTTATTTTAATTTAATTTAATTTTTTCCCCTGTATATTCTTTAGAATGGTGGATATAAAATAAAAATGTTCTTTTCTACCAAAACTTTATTATTGGTCATAATGTTGTGATAAAGAGAAAAAAATTGCATACACTTCAATGAATGAATGAACTTTTCGGTATGATTGACTTACTTCATTAAATTTCAGTACACTAAGTGTGTTCACTTGGAATAGTAGATAATCCTGAGAAAAGAGAACACAAATTTGAGAAATAAGGAAAGGAAAATTTGGTGAATAGAATAGAATACATAATTGCATTCAACTGGCAAAGAGCTGAAAAAGTTTAAAAATAAATAAACAACACTTTATTGTATCATTAAATGAACCATTTATCCGGGTCTATATGCACTAAATGGAAGCTGCGTTAAGCCTATGAAAAGAAACCGTACTCAATACAATGCTCTATAGAGCTGAACAGTAAAACTTATTACGACTGTAAGGACCATGCAGGTGAATTGGATAATTAGAATTAAATGATGCTATACAAAACATTACAAATTTAACAAACGGCAATAGTATGCACAAAAACTTTACTATTGGGTTGTTTTACTTTCTGTTCCAGCTGGGCTCATTCTTGCATACCCCTCGAACCAACACTGATAACAAAAGAGCAAGAACTTCACCAAACAAAGGTGCAACCCACCACTAATAGGGGGGGGCAAAAGATAAACATTGGAGTGAATCGTCATACCCACCTGTGTTTGCCAAAGTTGTATGTACAAGAACGATGAAGGTTAAATTTGGCTCTGTGTCCATAACTGACATATTATTTTCCAAAAGCAGAATGGTGTGACATATCAACTTCCAATACCAATATAACACACAAATCGATATCATGCATATGTGATGGGATATTGACATTGCAGGGAGTTTAATATTGTCATTGAAACCACCTTTTTAGGACAACTTTTTCTAATTATACTGCACTTTCTTGACAAGCTCCAAAGCACTCTGTACTGACAGTATGAATATACTGTTTCTATTTAATAAAGGTTAGGAACTGTTCATACTGTCAGTATGACTGCTTCAAAGCATGACTTTGAGAGACAGTCTAGAGTGGTTCTAGCATTAGAAAATAGTCCCAAATGGCTGTTTAATTCCTGTTAAACTGCGCTGAAAATAGAAATGATAGCGTACACCTCAGACATTTCTGTGTGACAGTTTAACCTATTTTGACAAGTTATAAAGTGAGCATGTTGTCGTATTATAGAAAGTTTGTGTCAAAATCACCAAAAGTAGGAAAGCTAATCATACTTACAATGGTTTGAATTCTACCGGAAGACATGTCTAACATAACTGCTCTGTGAGCCAGGCTTGGCCAATCACTAATCTACAGAAAGACAACATTAAATAGTTAAATAAACTTGGATACCACAGAAAGAAATATCAGCATACTTGTGACATGTTCTCAGTTCTGATAAAGAAGACTGGGTCTGAGAATAGGCTCAGATTGACAACTTACAACAGGAAATTAGACAAGATCGCAATCCACATACGTACACAAGTAGGCACTTTGTACCATATGTAATGCTTCACATATTATATAGTATATATATTATATGTATCATATATTATTTACATTGCATGTATAGAGTATAATATGTTATATTTCATATATTACATTGTATTATATATAACATTTGTCATATATTGTTTATATCATATACTGTTTACATTGCATGTACAATATATCATACATACCATATGTTACATGTAAAATATATTGTTTACATCATATACTGTTTACATTGCATGTATAATACATCATATATCTCAAATGTTAAATGCATCATATATTTCACGTTTCAATATCACATCATATACTGTACGCATCATATGTGTGTATCAATACTGTATCGTTCATACATTTGTAAATGTACATACTGATTTGTGTGAGGAAGATGAACATCTAACAACTCTTGTCGTCACCAGAGAAGTTTTCATTTGGAAAAGATATTATCTGCTACTTATTTATCTCTACTTCCTTAATAGAGATTCTTAGCTCAGTTCTGGTCTATCTGTGACACATGCCAAACATATTGTCCAAAAGATTTTGAAAACAAACATGGTTACTCAGCCGCCTGGAGGGATTGTCTCTGGGACAGGTTATCATTGACCAGGGGTAATATAACGTCTGTAAAGCGCTTTGAGACCTATTGCTGGTATAAAGCGCTATATAAAAATCGAGTATCATTATTATTATTACTCTCTCCGTTATAAATGAAAGCTGTCAATAAACTGTCCACACCCCCTTATGCTTACTGTTTTAGAAAATGCTGCACTATGCTTAATATTCACAGTTTACTTACATCATTTTCTAATTATTATTACATTTCCATCCTGATAAGATCCAGCACAAGCCAAAGTCATATTTTTGATCCAGAAAACCAAAACACAACCATAACTGTGCTCCATTTGGAATGCACATAACACCTTTATCGGAATAACTTAGTAGTAAGACTTTACCTTGAGTTGCGGTAAACCCTCCTTGCCGCATAATCTTACGAGATTCAGGAAAGTACAGCTGGCATACCATAGCCCTGAGATATCACTGCATATCATCTGTACCTGAGATTCATTCACCACGATTCTATAGCTCTCCTTCTTTTGAAATAGCTGCTGATTGATAAGGCACACGACCAGGGCATCCTTCCCTTCCAAACCACTCTCCAAGGCAGGTTTAAATCCCAGATCCTGTAACATAGCTGATTGTATTGTCCATATATCAACCTGCTTCTCCAGGTGAACTGATGTAAATAGAAAAGGAAGAAGAAAAAAAGAAAAAGCAAAGTGAGGAAGAAGGATATTTCTTTTCCTCAAGTATCTCGCTGGCAACTCATCAGCAATATATCTCTTAAGTTAGATCTGCAACCTAACAGTAGCAGATGAACCTATACAACAAACACTACATAACTAATGACAATAAATACCACAAGCCAGCAGGGAGCAGCAAAACATGCAACAGAATCTTCCTCCGCCCTTATCTCCACCCCTCAAAAACATGACATAACTAATGACAATAAATACCACAAGCCAGCACGAAGTAGCAAAACACGCAACAGAATCTTCTTCCGACCTCATCTTCACCCCAAAAAATGTTCCATATCCAACATATCTGACTACATAGGAAACGACATAGATACGTACATTAGAAAACAATGTTCTCCTTACCTCCTGACGGTGATGGCAAAACCTTAATTGTGAACTCTTGAGGCAGTATCAAATCAGTTCCTTCATTCTGTGTGGTCATCTGCTGTGGCTTTGGCCAAAGGAGACGTAAGCGAGGGTCAACCAACGCAGGCTCTGGTTCAGGTGCTGGCAACTCAGGAGCAACAGTGTTGTGATTCTGAAGTTGGAAAAGAACGATTTTTAGAAACGTCTTGAAAATGAAAAACTATTTGATCTTGAACTCTTGTACTCAGTGAGACACTGCCGGGTAAAGCCAGCAACTTTCCACACTCGATGGTGAAACCGACAGGGATGAAGAAATTAAATATGAATAGGCTTTATTGGCATCAAGAAATATAAGAGAAACAAACTTCTTTCTCTATTCCTGAAAATGTACTGTTAGGCCTCTCCTTGCTACAATTTTCTTTTTTCTCCACATAATGCTCACTACAATCTAAACTTCCACTGTTCACTGCTAACTGCTAATTTTCTTTTTGGATCTAAATGTAAGGTAACTCATTTGCCCTTCTGCTTGTCTAACATGTGTCTCTGTATTAACTCTGACAGTCATTAAGTCAAGTTTTGCAACATCAAACCATTTAACTTACCATACATTCAGTCAAAAGTTGCAGAGGTTTCAAAATGAACAGAACTGTTCCCTCAAATTTCTGGATTAATTTTAAGCGTTTGTCAATACACCCGCCTCTCCTTAACCAACCCCCATCCCTCCTCCCTTGAGGGAAAGTAGAGCTTCTTTCTGTACTCTACAAGTGATAATCTGTAATACCCTAATGACACCCAACATGCAGATGTAGTTTTCAATAGTAGGACAATGCACATAACGGTCCACATTCATTGCAATCATCACTACCCCATCATTGCCATAGTACATTATGTAGCTTTCAAATGTTTTTGAAATGTATTTGTTTTTGTGCAGATGGAAACTTACTTGAACGGGACTGGGACTTGAAACTTCAGTAGCTGAATTTTCTGTGATATCTTCAGTATCTCCAGAACTCAACTCACTGGGTGTTTGGTCATCTATTGTCAATACTATGCAGATGAAAATAAAAAAAGCTGGTTAGGGGTGGAAACGGTTAATTACAGAAATATGTACTAGATTTTATCAATCAGACGATAATTGAATGTGCATTGAAAACTTATTATGTGACATATGTTTATATAAATATTATCATATGTGTCCAAGACATTGCATATGCAACAGATCATAGTACAAAAGTAATCTGCAAAATCTTGATGTCATCAGATTACAGGAAAATGTTCATAGGCATAATCTGTCATATAATTCAGATCACAGGAATAGATTAGTGTACAAGATATTAATCTCATCATATCAAGACAAGAACCATATGCAAGGATGATGATGTCATCAGATCGCAGAATGAGATTACCGTACGAAATCATGATCTCATCAGATCACATGATGGGATTCATAGGCATAATCTGTCATATAATTCAGATCACAGGAATAGATTAGTGTACAAGATATTAATCTCATCAGATCAAGACAAGAATCATATGCACGATGATGTCATCAGATCGCACAATGAGATTACCGTACGAAATCATGATCTCATCAGATCACATGATGGGATTCATACAGTAGGCATAATCTTGATGTCAATCAGATTCACATTCATAGGTATTAACACAATCTTATGATCTCACAGGACAACTGTTACACACACCATTTTGATTTACCAGATTATAAGAAAAGATTCACAGGCATGTTCTTTTTTCTCATCAGATCACGGCAAGATTTACATGTGAGATCTTGAGGACATCAGGTCAAAGGATAAGATTCACAGGCATGATCATAATCTAATCAGAACACAGTTTATGCAGACGATCTGGAGTTCATCTGATTTCAGGGCAAAATTGCAATACTGTTCCTATCAGCATACATGTGTATAATTATATAGAGGTCTGAACGGACATTATTACTTTGAACTTGTTGACAGAGTAAAAAAAGTGTAACACAACTTAAAATCTTTTGATTCCATACACACTGTGTTACCACATTGTACATTGAATATAGAACAAGATGGCTGTACCCGAGTTATCTTTTGTTTGTCCCAATGGAATTTTTGAAGCTTTCTCAATAAGAGCCGATATTTCTGGATTGCTTTCTGCTAATGCCTTGGGGCTTTTACCTGCCGATTTCCTGTAAAATGATAAAATTTTAAATTATGACTCATTTATATTTTTTTTAATATATTTCACAGCTTTTGAAAACTAAAACAAAATGATACAAAGATGAACGGAAATAAAATCAATATATGATTGACAAAGGCAATATTGTATGTCAGTTGAATCCTAGAGAGATTTTGAACTTTGGACATAAAATCTTCAAAATGGTTGCTATGGCAATGGTGTATTTGACTATATGACAATGGTATACTTCTATTGTATCTCAAGTATCTGCGATTGCTTCGTATTAAAGATATTAATAACAGCAGTACTTACTGTTTGTGTAACGTATCTTAAAAACAGCCAAGCGGGCAGCATTTTGTGTATGGTCTGTGAATTGTAGTCATGTTGACTGAACTAAAACATTTTACTACGTACACAAACTGAATTTGTAGAAGCAATAACAATGGTATTATTCTTATCATATCTGGAGAGCATCTTCAAAACTTATTCATAGCTAAAAACAACTACACAATGAAAGCAGTAGTGTGTGATATTAATATTTTTGCATTGAAGTTTGAACATATATATGCATTTACTGCATATGACGTGTGATTTTTTAATATGGTGGCTAAACTGGCAGGCTTCACTACATAAACTGAATGTAAATTTGCAGCAAACGTGGTTTGCACATTTTACACTTTGAGGAAACACGATATGTTATTCACATACACACAAAGTACTTTGGTAAAAATATAGCATACATATTAAGCACAGACATCCTTATCAGTTTTCAAACACTTTAGTTGAAAAAAAAAAGGAATACAAATTTGTGCTCGGAGCTCCCAAATTTGAAATTGGCCCTATCAATATTTTGTGATCACATTTCGAGGTATATTGAGCATTAACCACGCTGAACATATCCAAATTTCCAAAATAAACACAACGACCAAGGAGAAAGTTTTACATAAAAAATTCCAACAAAATACGTTTTGGTTTGAATTAATATAAAGTTTAGATCTCTTACCCAGAAGTAGCTTCTATGTTTGGGTCAGCGCCTCTCACCAAGAGTTCTTCCACTAATTTAGCATCATTCCTAACGACTGCTTCGTGTAGGGCTGTCACACCATCATTATTTACAGCATTCACATTGCACTTTGCATCTAATCCATCAAATGAGAAGAAAAAAAATGTTTCTTTTAGACAAATTACATAAATCATGTGGATTACTATTAAACAAAGATATCTAATCATCTGCAAATATGCTTCAAGACTATTATGTAACTTAGCTTTGTTTATTCATTTATCATTCTTATCGGTGAACATAATATTGTATTCACTATGGTGAGGCCTGGGTTGTGAGGCTGTTCAAGTTTGGTCTCTTTCTTTTTGTTGAAGGGCCTGAGGGCGTGGGGGGGGGGGGAAGGCTGGGTGTCTGTTAGTAATGATATGATTATTTTGACCTCTGACAGAATGGACATGCAACATCAAATTAAGCACGCCGCTATAATTTTGAAGAAACTGTCGCACTCCAATTTTCCAACTATCGTCAGTTTTACCAAGTTTGGGGGTGAGACACCCCCATGCACCCCCCCCCCTCCCCCCCCCCCCTCCAAATCCCGATCTCTCTACTCTCTTTCTGATAAAACAGCAACAATACAAATGTTTGTGAAACAGTCCCTATTACATTGTACTTCACTACACTGTGGTGTACATGATAGGAAGTTATCCAATTACTTGTAGGAAGGAAATATTATTAACAAAGTAGCCAGGAATAATGCTCACTTGTTCAAATCTTTGTGAAGCATTTTTGAAAGCTCAGTTTGTTTTGTTTTCTCTCTCTCTCTAAACACTATAGTTCCTGTATAGAACACTGCTATACTTCTTAACACTAGTATATAGCAACTTGACAATTTTGTATAGCATTTTGCAATGCGATACTGGATGAATTAAATTACCCGAGTAGAGACTCGAAACAACGCAGAGCTGGTCACCAAAAGTGCATGGAAAAGATAAAGCACAGAACTTGCATGAATTGCTTTATGCAGCTCTGCCTGGTCCTCAAACATACTGCACTGTATTAACATAGTCGCCAATATTCATTACATAGGATCTTGCATGTACACACACAATAAATGCACACATTTTTCCATGTGATCTTGATTTCTTAACTTCATTATAATCCCAGTAATCAATGGCATAAAACACATGTCTCAAATGATCTTCCTACTTTAAATATTGCATAATTCTAAAACTGTTCATTTGAATATTAAGCAGCATCTTTTACATTTATGATTATAATGAACAATATAAGAAATGTTGTACACACTGGGAATGTCATAATGCATACAGTATGTACAGCAGGCAGTACTACTCAATAAGATGTATACACATACTGCAGTTCTACACATAATTTCTTTCAAAGCAGTCTCTTTTTCTTTTCTTTTTGATAGATTTTTTTGGTACTATTTTCAATATTTTGGTATTTACACAATCATTTTTACACAACTTTATCAATTCATAACAAACAATGTACTGTAACCATTTGTTTAAAATGTAAAAAGAAACAGTTGTAAATATGTTGTTACTGTCACTTGGTAACACTATTACACTAAACAAACTCTTTAATTAAATGTGCCTACAGGAGTGTGGACAAACATCCATTAACTTTGTCTAATACTGCAAAGTACACACAGATCTGATAAATATGTGTGTGCCATTCCTGTCTTCATTATATACAAACACTGTTTATATCCAGAATGACAAGGTAATAGGATGAAGGGAATATTATCAGTTAGAATATAGCATACAGACATACAGTACCCCACACACTTGCCCCATATTCTTTCATGGTGGGCCTTAATCATACCAACCCATGTCATTATCCCACCAACAGAAACATATTCATTACAACAACGACAATTCAATAACCCCGATTAACTAATTAACCAAATAACTGATTAGAAACCTACCATTGTTTTCTGGAATACCTGCAGGCATTTTCATGAGTTACAGGGTTCGTTATTGACAGAGAAAAATCCTCGGTGAAGAAACTCAGAGCTTATTGTGGCCTTTAACTTTGCTGGTAATTTACTCTATTATAACCTTTTCCTACTGAGTACAGAGATTCAGTTAGAGCCACTGTCCACGTTGCAGCTTTTAAACACATACACCGACCTGCCTACACCCTGGCAAACTACTCAATGAGATTCACTCATGCAGTGCACTTAACCTTTTGAACAAGGCCCAGTTGAATGACTAAATTTAAAGTTGGACAATTATTCCTAAGCATAACATGCTTTGAATCTTTATTTACTCAGTTCTATTCTTCAGACGGAAAACTTGTTAACAAGCTTTCGACAACCCACAAGCAAACTCACTGGCTATGTTATCCCTTGGCAGCTATATAGTACTACTGGATTCTGTATTGTATGACTGTCAGTATAATAAAGTAGAAGCACTGAATTTATATAAATGATAGCTACAGTTTTATGGCTGACGTATCAACAGTTCAGATTTAATACAGTCGTGATTTTAAACGATGCAGGGTACATTAAATGAATGGTCGTCCTAGACTATCAAATTTCTGTCTGAACAACCAAAGTCAGCTTTGGAGGTCGTCCAAAGGACCCGCTAGTTTGTTTACACCAAAGATAGATTGCACAGTAACTAAATACCTCCAAGTAGGTATATGATAAATTGGTATCGTCCATACACCCCAAACTTTGGTGTTCAATTCACCAAACCTACAAATCTCTGATACAGTGTCCAAATTTGGCCTCGTTTATTTTGCTACATTTTTCCGGACAACCATATTTGCTGTTTGGACAACCAAAAAGCAAGGCCTAATTGTTTGAAGGACAACCAGAAAGAATCCTTAAAAACTTGCCTGCTTTGCAATAATTATATATACATTGTTTTTTCTGTGTAAATCTGTGTAATCTGTTCTTTCGTTGCACAAACTACAGTATACGGTCTTGCCTTGAAAACCTTTGTTAAGTTACTATGCAAATGTCGACTGTTCTCAATGTGAACATGATCTAGTCAAGGGAACGATGAAAACGATAAAAAAAAAATGAAAAAATAAAACAAGGAAATAAGACAACGTACAATGGCTCTGTATAACCGGAAACACCTGAACATATTTGATTTACGTTTCCATACAGCCTAACGACAGGCTGCATTCAGCTTTATATGGTACAGTGAACAGCTGCAAGGATTATCAAAACACACAATATTTCAGAAGAGGAAATATACTATAGCCACACTTTCCTGACAATATAAACCACAATTATTGAGCTGTCACTACTGTGTGATAAATCAAAGAGATGATTGTTACTTCATTTGAACAATTTGGATGTTGCGGGGAGTTTATCACACTCGGAAATTAAAAATTGGGATTGACTATGCAATGGGAATGTAGGCAAGGTTGACTAAATGACTACGATAATATGACGGCTTTGTATCACTTAAATAGCCTTAAAAGGTTGTCAGTATTGCCCCTAAATTAAGCGTGCTTAAAGTGTTAAGAGTACTCTCCTGCAGGTTAGGTCTCTGCAAATCTTTCCCAGACTATAACGGAGCACTGCTCAATTTGACAATTAAATGTCTTAGTGTGGAAAAATACAGTACTTTGATGCTGGCAGCCTGGCAGTAAATACCTTGTTGAAATCTAAGAATCAGTGACCATTATTTCACTATCTACAGTAGGATATTTACTGATTAACTTTTAGGGCATTTAAGTTGGTTGTGCTGACTAACAGCTGAGTGCAAGACTACAACAGCATGAGTATGAGTACATGTACAGTAGACTTCTCCTTAGGCATAAGTACCATCCGTACAAAGCAGTATTGTGTGACCAAGAACATATAGTACTACACTCTTGTCTATACTAGGTTTTTCAAAAAATGCCTGCCTTAGGGTAAAATATTTTTTGTAACATAACCTTACATGTTACACAAAACAAATTTTTGTGTCCTCAAGAAAATCTGTTACTTTTAAAAGTTACCAAAATGCCTCCACAATCTTATTTAACCTTAAGCTGGAACTCTTTCACATCAATGTGTGTAACAGTACTGTACAGTCAGTAGGCACTTAATACTGTAGGCATACACAAAGTTGCATAAAACTCTACATCTGAACAATAAAAATTTTGGTTTTTGAACTGTTGTCACCAATTAGCTACATTTTGTATGGAATAAGAACAAACATTTGTTATGTAGCTTTTGTCATAGATCATTTTACTTGATTAGGAATCAATTGAACATGACATACAGTAGTAAACACATCTAGATGAAGCAGAATGGGGGTACCGGTGAGGGGGGGGGTTGTAAAAGCTTGTGAACTTGAGGGCCACAGATGATATTTTGATCCAGACCAATCCTTGGGATGCTAAAAATCTCATAACTTGCATCTGCAGTATGAAATCCTGTTCTTCACATTTCATCTGGTAAATAAAATTGTAAAACTTACCTAGTAAAACTTTCAGCATATCTTTGTTCCCATAGATTGCACCCCAGTGAAGTATGGAGTTACCACCTGTGCTGCTAGATTGATAGTTTACGTCTACTCCGCATGAAAGCAACTTCTCCACATGATTGACTCTGAAAAACATGAAACATGGTCACGATTACTGACTGAGCAATACTAAACGATCATTACAAAAGGTCACAAACTTTGAGGTAGAGGATAGGTTCATCTGAGCCCTAATTTTCATGCTCATCCTTCTTGATGTCCCTCCAGTGGGGGTGGATGTGTGGCCATTGGAGAAATTTGTATGCGATTAAGGGTGCTTCTAAGTTGCAGAATGAAGTTATATATATTGCAAAGTTTGAAAATGTCGTTCAGTTCAAGACTTTCTCCCACCCCCCCTTTCCAACAAATATTGACAATTTCCTCTTTCTTCCCGAGTTTTGTTGATCCTCCAAAAGTTTTGGGGTCACGACCCCAGTTTGAATACCAGGGATCTAAGCAAAGATGACCAGACTTTTTTTTGGCAGGGGGGGGGGGGGAGACAGTGGGATGAGATTATTTTGTTACAGAGACTTTAAAAAGTTAATTCTCTTTTCAAATTTTCAGCATACTGTATCATCTTTGACACAGAAAATGAAACAACAAAGTTTTTCATGACTCAAAGTTAATATTCTCTGACTGTAATTTTACAAAGTTCATAAAAACTATATTGTAGACATAAATTTCAACCTGAAGTTCAGCCTGAAGTTTAGGAGAGATTGTCAGAAATAAATAAAGTACTTGGGAAAAACTTGTGAATCCTTCTCTCTCTTGCTGGTATAGCCAACCAGACAAGACAAGTTATATGTTTAAACCTGGGTGATGTTTTTTTTCTTCAGTATGCTTCAGAGATTTTTAACCTTTAACATTCAAATGCCAATCTATTTTACTGTTCCCTCTTGCATTGATCAGGAGCTTTGAATCATGCGACAAAGCTAGAAATGGATACTCCTTAATATATCTTTCATTGAGGTTCTTAAAACCCCTTAATTAAATTCTTAACTGTCTTGTTACTAAACTATATGTTTAATCCATTACTGCACACCTCGTCCCTTACACCCTTATCAGTTACTTGGACATAGCAATTTCAGTCTCAACCAAATTCATAAACTAATACTTTCAAGACTGGAACCTCATCTTTTCTTCAACTGTCAACTATTCTATGTAGCCAGAATGTGTAGAAGAAGTAAATTCTGCTCATTGATCATTGACATAATTAATTCACAAGTCATCTCTAAATGGTCACATGTTTATAATAATATGTAATATAACTTATTCAGACTTTACAAACCATGACCTATACGAAGCACGGCAAATAATTACCGGTGACAATATCATATTGTAATCATTCTTCAAATTTGGTTTCACAAAAATGATAGAGAAATTTTTTATTGGAAATGGCTTTTGATCTGTCAACTAGTCTGCCATGATATATATGCTGGATGCTACTAACTGTGTCTTGACATGGAAAACATCAATGCACGTTTTTATTTTGATTAGCAATACTGTAGCAATAGGTACAACATCGCATGTGCACTACTCATGAGATTACAACACCAAATTAACAGCGTGCAATTCACATTACGGTACTTAAGTGACATACTTACTTTGATTGGCCAATCAACTGTAACAAAACATCATAAAAGACCAGTCTGACTTGTTCTGTATCGGCAACCTCAAATGCTGTTGCCCCACTTTCATCTCGAATAGATGCATCTACCTCAGACACGAGAAGGGCTCGCACTACATCGGCATTGCCAAGCTGGAATAAAGAAGCAATATTAATTTAACCCCTTTCTACCCCTGTGTGTCGGATTCCACAAAACTTAAGTAACATTCTATCAAAATCATAACGTTGAGTTTTCTGTATCCTACAGCTTTTACTATTGTGTTAAAATGTAGAGGAGAAGAATATCTTTGGACATCAACATCAGTTTTCATGACCTTGCCTTAAATCTTTTAGGTACTATAGTTTTGGTCTCATGCAAAACCAAAGGAGATCCATTTCCAAAACTGCTTCAAATAAATCATTTCTGAAATCATACTCCGTGTTTAGTCATTGGAAGAGTTCCTTTGCAGTCTTGTATCATTTTATACTATACATGAGAAAACAGTATCACAATTTCTCAGGTAGAGGCCCCCCCCCTCACCCCCTTGGCTTTACAAACCACTTGATACGTTGTGAAGACATTCTAGTTCTCTTTATTCTGCTGATCTGGACTCCTAGGTGATTAGGATAGCCTGGTCAAGATGAATTACACCATTATACAGTTGTTTTACTGTCAGAAAACCTTTCAATACAATACAATTGTTATCTTCAAGGGTAATAAATGTCAAAAAAGTTCTATTGTTCATTGTTGCAATGATTGGTCAACTGCAGCTGTTTAATTTTTCAAATAAAATTGAAATTTACCTTTGCTGCAATGTGAAGCATGGTACCTTGGGAAGGCTTGACAGTGTTCAGGGCATCCATAAGCTTGGAATCAATTGCATGGTTTCCACCAGGTGCTAGGAATAGCAAGAAAAAATATTACTGATAAGAATGAGTATTATACTTAACACAGTTCATCTCGGACAACAGCTATATGCTGTCGAATGTCGATAATAAATAAAGCTGCTGCCAGTATTCGGCTGACAAGTTTTAAGTAACAAGACTGTTTTACTCAAATTAAAATTGTTGTTCACTAAACTAAGACAACCTTCAAATATTGTCATCATATAAAGTTAAGTGACGGTTGAGTGAGAATTTGAATTAGCTTCTCAATATTTTGTCATGTGCACAGAAATTATACATGAAATTTATGATTCTTTATGATAAAACTTCAACTCCTTTAACTTTAAACTGGGTGGGCAATTGGATAAATTCATTTGCTCACCCAGTAAAAATTGAGCTTGCCCATTGCCAGCAAATTATTTTGCCAATCCAGTTAATTATTTTGCCCACCCAAAATTCTTGTGATAAGGGAAATTTACTGCCTGTGGCTATGGTATATTATCTGATTGCTTTATCCTTTGTACTGCAAACAACTTTCCAGCAGACTATGCCAGTTCCCACCCTATCTTTTCTCTATACATACCAGGTCCTTTATCATAATTAGACTAATTAGAATAAACCTGACATAATTGCTTTCCATTTTATATTTTACTGTATTTACTAAAAATGATGCTCAAGGTACTTTTATTCCTGAAATTGTGGCATTTTTATTTTATACAGACGCACATAATTTATGGAACAGTCTACGTACAGGTGGGAGAGTACAGAATACAGCACAGCACCTGTTGGAGGTTTCATAAGACGTGCTTCGGCACACAAGGTTAAAGGGATTGGATGGCATGTGTGTTAGGGCTGTGCATTTACATTTAATGATCTAAACGTTAAAATGACCGGATTTTTGTTCGTTTAAACGTGACATTTTGACATCAACTTCCATAAAAATCGAGCTACTGTACATGAAATATAGGGTCAACAATCCAATTTACCCTGATTGAAGTAGAAAATGCACAAAAAAAAGTATTTTCACCGCTTCATATCATGCAGTAATTCTCTCCCTCATTTTAGGCTATATAATTACTTCCCACCGTTACACATGGTCATGCCCCAGCGTAGCATTCATTTGTTAACACAAAAAACTTTTGTGCCAGATGGAGAATCTTCCCAAACATAGATGTTAAATGTAATACCCCCTCCCAAGAAAATATGATCAATTGCTCTACCCCCAATCCACGCTATTAAGCCAATTATTATTATTCCAGAGATAGGTAGGTAAACAATTGAGTTTAAACTTCAGCCTAGTTCTACCGTACTCGCAGTAAAGTTTTCCGTCAAATGGTTCTCATGAGTTCCATTTCATGCACGTTCAGTAGTTTGTCAAATCATGGAGCTATTAACAAAATTATTTCGTGTCCAGATATATTGTGCAGTGTAATGAACTGTAAGTTTGCATTGAAATGAAATACAAGTAAACAACATTGATTTTTAGTATTTTATTTTCTTTTTTAATCAAATCTCAAAATAAGTTGATGCAAAAGAAAAAACAGAGATGGAAAGTCGTCATAAAACCCCAAATACATTTGTAGGCTAGGCTAGTGTCCATAGGTTCATGCTAGTGTTTGATAGTACAGTTAATGCTGGAATAAGTGGTTCCGTGAAAATTTCCAGTATATCCGGTAATACCCGTATTCGTCAGTGGGTATACCAGTATCTGTTTTTGCTTATGTATACCAGCGCACCCAAATGTTAGACAGTTTCTTGGTTTGTGGATTGGCTTATAATGGTCACCTACTATACCAAAGGTCTTGGAATGCATTCCTATCCTTTGAGGAAGCTGTAAATTTTTCTTTTCCTCTTGTCTAGGTCAAAACTTGGTCTTGGCCAAATACAAAAGTTTCGTACTTTGGAGGGTGCTTAGTTAGACAAAGTTAGAGCCAAATTGGTGCTACATTTTTCAACTTTTGAAACAATGCTGAGAATTTTTTCAACTGTTGATATTGTATGGCTCATACTTGGCCTAGGTGTTATAGCCTATATGTATGCACTATACACTAGCATTTTTTTAATGTGTATGAACATTATATTTCAAGGCCTGAAACTGTGAAACTGAAAGGCCGAAGTTACAGTAGTGTAGGCTACGTCTAAGCCTACAGTACTCAGCACGCAGACCTAGCACAGTAGCAGTACATGAGCAAAAGCAAAACATTGGGAACGCCTAGCTTAGACTAGCTATTAAATTACAAGCAACAACAACAAATAGAAATTTGGGTTAAATTCATTACTCACAATGTCCATTTTCGGTGAGAGCTGCTCTGACAACGTCTGTTCTTCCCGCCATCACTGCGGTTTCTATATTTCCGATAAAATCTTGAACATCCATGCGTGACGCCTATACACCCCAGTTAATATTAACGTTATCAGAATTTTGCCTTTGAGTTTATAGCAACATTATCCATTGCCAATACAATGTAACTGCAACGCGCATACATGTTGGTCATTTCTGAAACGTGTCGTCGTCTGCTACCACCAGTACTAGTATTTTTGCATGGAACGCCATTATTACTTATTTTGATAAT
>KN884047.1:91975-128100 GCA_000934455.1 Apostichopus parvimensis
TCATGAGTGTTCTCTATGAAAAAGTTAAATACTATCACTGATAATTAATATTACTTTATAATCATAATTAATTTTCCATATATCATCACTTTTCTCGATATCTGCTGTATTTCTATCAAAACTCTTCTCCTTTTAGATTTCACAATCTGCAGAAAGAAGTTCTCATTCTGAAGAAAAAGATTAAGAAAGGAAGATATCATAGGTGGGTCACTAATCTCCTAAATAAATGGAGATGGGGATGGGGGGGGGGGGGCAAGGAGGGGGTAGTGTGAGGTCCCTAACTTGAAGAAAGATCTATTTGCATGTTATTGGATAAACCTTGGCAATCACAATGTTAAATAAACAATAAAGCTTCAGTCTCAGATATCAGTGATTTTAATTGGTTTTGTTTCCATACATGGTCAGATTTATGACAAGAAAGAATTAGTTTACTTTCGTTCTTTACCACAGGGCTGTGCAAATTTCAATATGTTAAGTCATCAACAGATATGCATGTTAATACTTTGCCCTATTGGTGGGGCTATTTATGACTTTCTTTACTGTTAATAATGTCAGTACATTATTCAACTGTTTTTCACCCACCTTGTCCATTTTCTTTAGTTTCCTTGGTAGAAGTTTAATCAAGGCTCCCCCAGATGTCGTTTACAGATCAGTTAAGAATCCTAGGACTCGGTTTATTTATGACAATATGTTGAAGGTAAGGGATTTACGCTGGATATCACACACGTTTAAAAGTATTGTACCTGGGAGGGCTAAGGCCTATCCCTTCTTTCCCTATTGCAAAAAATGGGAGAAACCTTGACATGAAATCTTTATAAATGTTTAATCACTTTATAGTTTTCATGCAATACTTTAATAACTGTTTGTAAATAAATAGATTTTACCAATATTTGTCATTTTCACCATTCTGTAACTCATTAATATTCATTATTTCTTCTCGTTTAATAATGAATTAGTTTTAAGCACTGACCAATACCTTAAAATGATTAAAATTTACTTTATGTACAGTGAATAGAATGAGTATGTTCAATCTAGGGGTATAAATATTAGTCCATTCCCTCCCCCTCCCCTGCATCCAGATTATACCCTTTGCATTCCGATTTTAATCACCATCATTCACTACAACCTCCATATATCTTATGCAGCTATGTAATTTATAACCAGTAATCAGTAGAGATATCTGAACTGAGCAAGTGAATGGAAATAATGAAGGTTAATATCAGAAAAGTATTATGTAAATGAGATGCACATTTTAAACTTTATATTTAAGGTAATGCACATATTTCTGTTTTTTGTTGTTAAGACCATTGAACAATGAGGTTTCTTTACAAAGCAAAACTAAACCATTAGAAGAACTGATTATCATTATAGCACCATTAATATTTTTGTATTGTTTGCTGTAATTCACATTATCTTTCAGAAACTTGAAATTGTCAGCAAAGTTAACGAAGATATGGTCATTGGTGAGTTTAACAGCTTAAAAACTCACGATAAAATATTCATCTTTCTTAAATTTACTAGGTTTTGTGTAAAGTTTTGCAGTTGCTAAATATTCTGTGAAAGCTATATGCCCTTGTCTACAATCGAACCATGTTGAACAGACCACAGGTTTTAAGGAGAAAAATTTAATGGTGTATCTGACCTTGTTCTGTACATAGTTTGAAAGATAAATGCAGTTTTTAGCTGCTAATATTTGTGTAATGGTTCTTAGTTTGGATGTGTATTGAAACTTGTGTGACATATTTCTACCTAAATCTAACGATTCTTTTCTCTCTTCCTTTTTGTAAACTGTCAATGAATGGACATTGAAGTTCATGCTGTCCATGAAGTCTCCCAGTTACTGAGGAAAGATGTCAGAGATTTTTGTCTTTTACAACAGAGTATGAAAGAGGTGAGTTTTAGGGAGATTTTGTTCTCAAACTTTACCTGCTAAACTTGATAATAATCGACAGCACTGTCCAGCAAGCTCCAACCCTAAAAATCTCTCTTCCAACTTCAGTGAGGAGGGTCAAAGTGTACAAACAAATTTTTCACGGTGGAAAGCTTTAAAAACTACTCGTGCAATAAGTGGATAAAAAGTGTGATTACCGATAAACAATTGATGTTATCTGCATTTGATAATACCTAAAGCAAGAATATGCCATACAAAGTGAATAACTATCAACCAAGTCACTCAGTGGTATGTAATACCCATAAAATACCTTGCAGTGAAGACCATTGTGTTTTCTTTGAGCACATTTTAATATATAATTTCACCCATGAGGAAATGAAGAAATTAATGATTTGCTTCAGATTTTAGTCGGAAACAATCCGCCTTTCTTTCTAATTTCGTTTAGGGTGAGAAGTACGTGGTGGCTTTCCGTTCTGTGAACCCTGCCGAGTGTCCTCTGATCGAGGGAACTTTGAGGGGTAAGGTTCATCCAAGTGGATGGGTTATCGAGCCTGCAGGAGACAAAGCCCAGTATTCAATGGTGACTTACCTAACACAGGTAAGAGATGATGAGTGATTATATCTGGAATAAGACTCCATGCAATTAATTGCGACTATTCTTTGTGCTTGTTGAAATTGTAAATAACATTATTTCAAGTCAGCTTTGATTTTAAGCAGCTTCTTTGCATAAGATAAGATTGAATGTATTCCTCCGGTTGAGTACATTTGGCCAGGAATTGTATTGTGTATGTTCTGTACATAATGTTCAATATTTAAGTTACCAACAAATTTAGAATCAAATAAACAGTGGGTGTGGTCTGCTTCCACACAAAAACTCATCAGTTAGCGTACACCTAGAGCACTTTCGTATCAACAGTATATAATTTGTATATAACACTCTGGAACAAACCATTGTTAATGTCAATAAGTCATTAAGCCCATTACTTCAGTTTAAGCAAGAAGAATTCTTGTATTGTACCATCAAAGAAACATGTTATATTTAATGATTTCTACATATGGTCACAAACTTTGGTAACAGTTTGTCTGTTTTCTGGTGTCCTTCATAATATGCTATTTGTCTACTGTACTGTGTGATGTTTTATCTGTATAATAATATGAGAAAATAAATTCAAGATGAATTGCCTTGAATGTGCATAATTATGTTAGTCATCAATGCAATCAGATGCTTAAAGTTTTCAAGTAGCAAAAATCTCTGTTTTAAATTCTTCCCAGACTACACCAGCATTATGGTGATAGAGAAATCTTGTTTTTAATTCTACAAGAGTTTATGCAGTATAAGCATTGCTTGAAGTGTTCAAGTACCTAATTCATCTGTTTTTCTTAGTCTTTCCAGACTACACCAGCATTACGGTGATAGAGAAATCTTGTTTTTAATTCTACAAGAGTTTATGCAGTATAAGCATTGCTTGAAGTGTACAAGTACCCAATTCATCTGTTTTTCTTAGTCTTTCCAGACTACACCAGCATTACGGTGATAGAGAAATATTTTGTTGTGAAATCTACAAAATGTTATTCTACTACTAAATGCAGTATTTTAATGCTTGAAGTTTTCAAGTAGCAAAACACACTTTTTTAAAGTCTTCCCACACTACACAAGCGTTTACGTTAATAGAGAAATCTTTTGTTTGCAATTCTACAAAAGTTTATACAGTATGATCAATGCAGTATGATTAATGCATGAAGTGAATGCTTCCTAGACCAATATCTATTTTTCTTTTCTTTTTTAACAATCTTCATACATGACATCAGTATTATGGTGAATCTTCTGTTTGTGAATTGTAATTCTATCTTGATAAAATTCTCTTTCCAGTTCACCCTCGGAGGTTTCAAGAGCATCCCTCCCAGTTTCTACAAGTTCTTATCACTGCGTGTGCCTCTGAGTATCGCTTTCCTTCGAATCTTCCTTGAAGCTCAACTGCCGCCTTGATCTGTTGACAGGTTTACAAGGGTTCTAACAATCAGTACTCAAGATGAAGGATGCATCAAGGCATTTTAATATAATAATAAAACAATTTGAATCTGGCATTAGCTAACACATCCACATTTTACCACATTAAATAGTCACTTTCTTGTCCAAAGTATGACCTTCCCAGAAAAGTTGTCATCATATTTTCAATGAAGTCTATTTTCCAATATCAGTGTCATATTTATAAAGCCCTACTCTCAGTTGAAAAAAAGGTTGAAGTTTGATGACTTTGATGTAACAATCACGTTCCCCCCCCCCCTCTTAATTATATGCACCAGTTTATTCTTAAAATATAAGGAATTTTATTATTAAGTAATTAAGGAACACTATGTAATTAATGCAGCAGTGTATAATTATGCCTTTTTTCATTTTGTGATGTGTACAAGGAGTATGATATTAAAATGTAGTTCCATATCATAGTTGAGTTCTTTGTAAATACGATTAAAAATGTGAGAATTGCTTTATTTTCTGTGCGATTGTTAAGATCTTGGAACAGCATATGAATGAAATAAGTACAATGAAAGACTAACTAAGGAAGTCAAAACTTTTAATATATAAAACATCTTTGTTTGCTTTGGATGTACAAATGTTGAAAGAAAACCGTATTTTACTTTAATACATTGAGATTACTTATCCAATGAGAAAACGTCTCAACAGAAAAAATGGAATCCAAATTTTTTAAACTAATTTTGTATATTATCTTCTTTCTTTTCTAAGATTAATAATCTTAAATCAGTCAAAACAATGTTGAAAACAGGAATAGAAACTTGGTATTAAGATGACTTAAGAAGACAGTAAAATCATGATTAAAGACTTTATTCTAAGCCACTTTACAATTATGTGTTGTTACACACTACAGCTGTAAAGTAGTAAGGCACTTTACAAGAGACAAGTGGGTCTGAACCAAATATTAGAGCTTATACCTCTTCAAGTGAGTTGGAGAGCTCATTTTATCATTGATATCTCAATTCCTGACGACCGACAAGTCACATGAATTTGGTTATTACTATGATGATATGTAAACTATTGGTGTGATCCTTACTTCATGATCTAAGCTAACAGAAACAGCCTCTCGTATTAAAAACACTAGCAGAAGCATGATAGTGTCTGAATCATCATGTCTAACTTTACCCCAGGTGATGCCTGTTTGTTACTTCCATTACTCTGTTCAAAGGTGCGAGAATTTCTTTTTTCTCTTTTGGTTTGAAATTTTTTAATCATGGTGTCACTTAACAGATATTAAGTATTAAATTTTTAAATAAAGATGTAACAATGTTTGGAACATTTTTATTAATTTATGTATCTGGCAACAGAAGAGTGATCAGAAAAGTTATCACAGCCATTGGACTGAAAATGGTTCTCCATTTTCTTTGCCATCCTGTTTTTTTCTTTTCTTTTCTTTTCTTTTCTGTTTTGATGACAAAATTTAAATGATTTGCACTGAGAATAGCATGACAGTTTAGCCAACTCTGAGAAACACATTTTCAGGGAGAAATTAACAACAGGATTTTAAAAGCAACCAATTAAGGGTTTTTCAAGAATACTTGACAAGATGACAACCAAAGAACACTAGTTATGGTTCAAAATCATTAAATCAATGGTTTATCTGAGAAAAGAAAGTTACCTACATAAGGGACAAAGATATTGAGTTGGAGTTATACCTACTTTATCTTCTACCAGAATATCCCTCCAAGGATTCCAATATTTGATACCAAACCCCTTTAAATGAAGTACAGCATTTTCCAGCAGTCCCCTTAAAGCTGCCATTGGCCAAAGAATCCCAGTATTACAAGTTCTTGTTCTGTCACAAAACCATTTGGGCAAGTATTTGGTTCCAGCTGGTTAAACTTTCAGAAAATCTCTCCTCTGATTACAATCAACAATGAACAAAGAACTGGTAAAATTTTTTCGATATTTTGCCATAAACTTCACTCACACCTCTGTAGAGTTTAGCCATCACATTGGAATACACTTGTCTTCTACCTGTCGTCCTATGTGTCCTGGACTGTTAATAGGTTTATATACGGCTTATGGAATGGTCTTTATCTGTTTAACATCTGATCATCCAATTAAACTCTGGTCATTTATCTTCATTAAGAGACTTTTTGTTTTTTTGGGTATCACATGGACGGAATTTGATATTTTCATCTGAAAGGAAACAACTTATAAGTTCCACAATGCTGCGTTCAAAACTGTTTTGCAACACCCATTTTCATACAGTTGTAATTTGCCAATCTGTTCAGAATATTACAGACAAAGCAACTATGCTTTTTAACCTCTGGGAGATTATTACTGGAAATTTAACTTTTCTTCCTCGTTTCGATGACGAGGTGTATCTAAATGATACAGGAGATCTCGGGGTGCATAGAACATACACTCGCAGAGGTAGCACATGACACTCTTCTCGAATGGAATGGTTGATCTGTGGAAAAACAAGAATGAATCAAAATGTAATACACTAGGTCTGCAACTTTCCAAGGTGAAAGCTTATTCCTCCAAAACATGCCTTGGGTTTATCTCAATGAGCAGATATTTGCACGCTTAAAAAGCACAGAGAACCTCGAGGTATTCAAGTTTCATGCCGATTTACCCTTGAGCTGACTTGCCTATGGTACCCTGTGGTGTCTTTAAGTCACTGTTACCTTTGACTAGATCCCATCCTGTACAACCTGACCCTCTAACCAACACACTAGTCATTACTCTGTGATTACATTTACCTGTTTGCTTTATTATGGAGATCTTCAAGATGTTCCAGTTTTAAGTTGATCTGTCCATCAGCTGACTCACCACTGATACCTTGTGGTGTCTCCAAGACGACACTCTTGTGGTATTGGTAGAGAGGAGGGAAGTTGTGCTCTGCAAAGGTTGTAATCATCGGATCTAACAAATCCTCGTCTGGGATCTATCCAAGAAAACATCAAAGATAATGCGTTCGTTATCAAGCCAGGCGTGATTTCCACAATTTTAACCACTTGCTAAAAAATGCATAGAAATTCTACTGGCTAAAATCAAATTCCCAAAAGCGATCTTTATTTTCACCTGGTCAACAGCATAATCCACTGGTATATTTAGCCATTAAAACTAGCCTGAATTTCTGATATTACCAGAAAAAACACTTCTGGTAATATCCTGTTAAAAATGTACTTACCTGACCAAGTGACACAAAATATGAAATTTATACTTAAACATTCCAATTTTTACTCACCAGATGCCACTGGTACTGTCTTCGACATTCGATGGGCTCCACCGCCTCTCTCCTCTTGTTGATGAGACTGTAAATGATGAATTAACTAGCTTCACCCTGTGCAACAATGTTTCATTTCACTCAAACTGTAACTTGTACTAATAATAATGAAGTTTTAGATGGTTTAGTTTATAACAACGGTGAAAGTAATCACAAATAGTTCTCACGACATGAGTCTAAATTTCAATATTTTTGCAACTTTTCATCTGGCAAATGAGTATCAGCAGACACTTGCCATAGCCTTACTATTATAATACACTACAATACACTACATGACCGATTTAGGTAAGGGCTTGAAGCTTTATGGAAGGGCCATAGGTAAATCAAGGAAGCAGTTAAAATTCTAAGGAACATTTAGACAAAAAAGTAGGTCTATGTAAGTAGCTCTAAAGCAAAGCTGTGCTAATAAATACTTTGTGTGAGGTTGAAACGAAGGGGGGAGGGGGGGGGGAGGGGGTATACCACAACCAACATATAAAGGCAGTGCCAAGACAAGTACCCTGTCTACAAGTGGCCCAAACATTACAAGCCCTTCAAATTCATTCTTAGCCCAACTCTCAAATAACCTTTTGAGGTCAAACCCCTACCTACATATCTTTTGATATCACCTGCATATCTTCTGGGATCATCTATTTATTTGACAGAATTTGTGTAATTTACCTGAGAAGCTTTGACCGGGCTTGTTTCTGAATACTCCTAACTCCTCCATACTGAGATGATACTTGGTCTTGAGAGGCAAGAGCGAGGTTGATACCGATACGGACGCCGTTAATCTGATGAGGATGCCAACAAACAGTATACATTAAAGAAGATCTTTACTGCAGAAACAATATCTGTAGCCAATCAAACAAAAACAAAAAACAAAAAAACTAAACATCAAAGAAAAGGTAGTGTTCAAACCTCCTTTATATCCTGTAGTGTGATGTTGGAGTCAAAGGTCACTTCTATGTCATGATCAGGCATGACTGACTGTTTGGTGTAATGGTCCCAGCCGAGACCACATAGCGCACCCGTCAATCTAGTCTTCTTCTTGTCTCTCCTAAAAAAGAACACACAAAACAGACAGGTTACTTTATCTTGCAGCCTTCTAATTCTTAAAGAGTGCAGGTATTCTTACCACAAAAATATCTGGTGTCCTGAATGTACTTAACATTCAATTCTTTACTACCATTGCACATTCTCAACATTATACTACTACCTGCTCTAGAGGGATAGATCATCTGATCTAATATATGAGTATTAACTACCTGACCCCATATAGAGGGATATACCTCTGACCCCATATAGAGGGATATACCTCCGACCCCATATAGATGGATATACCTCCGACCCCATATAGAGGGATATACCTCTGACCCCATATAGAGGGATATACCTCTGACCCCATATAGATGGATATACCTCTGACCCCATATAGAGGGATATACCTCTGACCCCCATATAGATGGATATACCTCTGACCCCATATGGAGGGATATACCTCTGACCCCATATAGAGGGATATACCTCTGACCCCCATATAGATGGATATACCTCTGACCCCATATGGAGGGATATACCTCTGACCCCATATAGATCGATATACCTCTGACCCCATATAGATCGATATACCTCTGACCCCATATAGATGGATATATCCCTGACTAAGGATAGAGAGATAAACTACATGAGCCCATATAGAGGGATGAACCACCCGACCAAATATAGATGGAAAGACAACCAAATCTATTACAGAGGGATACACATCATTTCCAAACAATTGAAGGGTTATACAACTTGCCCTAATATGGGATTAATTCCCCTGACCCACTATTAAGTACTATTACAACAGACCAATATCATAGGATCTACTATTTGAAATACAAAAAGATGGATAATCCAAAGAATTCTAATTTTGAGAATATGCATCCTTACAAAATACTTTTGCTATCATAACAAAATATTTTAACAGCTGAAGTAATAGGAAGGTATATACCACTACCAGCCATAAGGGATATTCAACCACCTATCCTGATCAGCCTCTTACCTCAGTTCAATGGTTGGGGCAAACAGCATGCTACATAGAGCTGGGAGACCTCTTATGTTTGGCATGATGGTAGAGTCCCTGACTAGATATACCACTACCAGCCGTAAGGGATATTTAACCACCTATCCTGATCAGCCTCTTACCTCAGTTCAATGGTTTGAGCAAACAGCATGCTGCATAGAGCTGGGAGACCTCTTATGTTTGGCATGATGGTAGAGTCCCTGACTAGGAGGATATTTCGTTGGTTATTGATTCTTATGTTAGCTGCAATCATCATCTTCTCGTAGCGTTCTTGAGGCTCCACTGAAAGAGCTACCGAATTCACGCTCTCCTTCTCAACTCTGATACTCCTGAAATTAGAGGATATGGTTTATTCATGGTTTAGCTCATCTCAGAGAAGATTACATAGAAAGTCTTGGAACGTATCAACATCAGAGACTGTATATCGTAAAACAGGAATGCAATGGCTGGATGAACTTGAATGTCAGCTTACATTTATTCAGACTAAATAATAATGAATTGTAACATTGCTGCTTCAATGATATAATTAATCCCAATAACTGTCAACATACACTGCTCTGTGTATGTATTACTCTGCGTGTATTGGTCTGTGTGTGTATTGTTTTGTGTGTGTATTGTTCTGTGCGTGTACTTGTATGTGTGCGTATTGCTCTGTGTGTATTGCTCTGTGGGTGTACTTGCATGTGTGTGTATTGCTCTGTGTGTATTGCTCTGTGTGTATTGCTCTGTATGTGTATTGTTCTGTATGTGTATTGTTCTGTATGTGTATTTCTCTATGTGTGTATTACTCTGTGTGTACTGCTCTGTGTGTGTGTATTGCTCTATGTGTGTATTGCTTCCTGTTCGATCTATATGTTTGTTCAGCATAGCTACATTACAGTGATTCCCACTCCTCCCCCATCCCATATTCCCCCACCCTTCCCCTACCCTCCTCCTTAGTATTTGAGAATGTGGTTGCAAGCCTTGATACAAAGGATGGAGATGTTAAGGGTTAAGTAGACAAATATCATAGTATAAGTAACTCTACACTACAGGCATACTGTTTCTCCATCTATCTGGAATTGCTTACTTCCTTATTAAAGGGATGTCATTCAGTCTGTGAATGAGGAGCATTAATCACCATTATGTAGAGATGTAGGGAAGAGAGAGAACAAGATGTAAACTTACTTGAGACCTCCAACTCTAGTCATACTGCTGAAATTTATCTCATATGGACTTGATGGACCTTGGAGCTTCACCTAATTACAGAATAAACAAAATGTGGACTCTGAAAATACAGTTATAAGAAAATATCACAGCAACACCCCTGGTTTGAAATGAAGTAGGATATGACTTTCAAAGAAGGAAATCAAGATTGTTGACAGACAGAAGTCTCACTACATACACGTCATAAACAAATTATGATTTGAGTACTGATCATGAATGACAAGATACGCTTGTGCAAAACCATTTTTGTTGTAATGTTCGCATGAAATAGATGAGACTTTCAATAAAATCGAAAGAATGTTTAATGTCACTACGGTGAACCATAGCAACCAGAATGGTAGAAGTTTGGGCTAATTTTATAGAGAGAAGGTAAAATTCTTGGTGTGAATGAACGGTCAAGCATTGCCAATGGGGCTTCTCCAATGTGTTAACAGAGGGCGCTGTCCTATCGGTCCTAACATGCATGATCTCTACTGCATCTCTGAATTTCAGTAACATGATCGTGTGAGAGCATTTATAAGCTGTGAACATGCCTTATGAACAAGCATACTGGCACGCTGGGTGATTGACTAGTTCACTGTCAACTTCTGCATATTGGTCGAACAAAATACAGGCTTTGGAAAAAATAATTTATGGTGCTTAAAATAGTTTTCTTGACTTGAAACTTCAAAAGTGAGGTTTGAAGAGATCGCCTTTCTTCAGTAATTACAAACAAACTTTATATCTAGATATTACTTGTGATCGACTCATTCTGCGATCATAGAATGCAGCTTGTCAAGTTTTGCAGAACTTAATAGGACTGATATGACAGTACCCGCTGTTGATTTTGGGGATTTCTGGAGACCCCCATTGATATATTCTCACAGAGAATAAGATTTGCTATAAACCTGTCGTTTGATCTTGAGATCCTGGAGAGGGTTCTGGCCATCCAGAGATGGAGCATCTTTCCAATCAGGATCAAGAGATGGACAGGACACATCTTCTTCTCTCTGGATGTGAGAAATCTAACGAAAAGAAAACAGAGACAGATAATGATATTGATACAGCTTGTTGTGTGTGCTACGGAGGGTCTCCCAACATGCAAGACACTTGAGGACAATTCGTATCATTAATTGGTTAAGTTTGCATCTCAGTATATCTAGAAAGTGGGTATTACTGCTGAAAACCAATAGAAAATGCTTTAGCCCAGACTTACAACACTCATATTGGTTATTTACTCAAGCCTTGTCTAGTTTCCATAGTAAAGTCAGCAATTTTGTTATCATAAAGTAGTCGAGGTATTTACCATGTGACTGCACCAATTTGAGCGAGAAAGGTTTTTCACAGTATGAATATGACAAAACAACTTTTATATCCTTGAGTGAAAAACATGGCAATAAAATGAAGTATACAAGGGGATACATAGGTTTAGTACTGATATGCAAAAGTTGCTATGTATAAAGATAACTGCAGTGAACTTAAAAGTGTCTTAAGAAGGCATAAAATTGTAAACATTCTAGTCGCTGTGGTGATGGTTGTTTCTCCTAGCTTGCGTTACCTTGGAGATGTATGGCTCCTCGCAAGACAAAGCAAAGCCTTTCTCAACCATGAGCTGGTTGATGAAGAGAGGCGGGTCCATCTCCTGTCCATCTACCATGCACTGATACAACTCCACATGAAGAACTCCACTCACTACAGAGTAAATCTGAAAAGGTTAACAAATATAGAATTGAGTTTCCATGGAAACCAATGTGACTACCATCTCCTGTTCATCTACCATGCACTAATACAACTCCACATGAAGAACTCCACTCACTACAGAGTAAACCTGAAAAGGTTAACAAATATAGCATTGAGTTTCCATGGAAACCAACGTCACAAACAGTGATTCATACTCGACATGTATAAAGTGAAAAATATAGAACTGAGTTTCCATGGAAACTAACGTCACAAACAGCTCATTGAATGATTCAGACTCGTCATGTATCTTGATATTCATAATAATTTCCATTAAAATGGAAAAAACAAAAATAACTCTGATAATCAGCATACTTTAAGTCACTTTTAATTGGCCACTTGTTGGATTTGAGCCTGATGTTGATAGGCAGTCTCCAACAATTACTGCTTTTGCAGGTCGCTTAAACATGTAGTATTAACTGTTATCAGAGAATTCCTAGAAGGTTTGACTAATCCGGGGGATCTGTAATCCCATAAATGAACCAGCATACATGTGAAGTATGTTATGGTGTGACTTTTCTCCAGATTACTGAATAATTTTAAGCATCCTTTCTCTTACATACCATCCATTTCGATGTTGTGAGTCTTATGTAGTGTACCCTCAACACATAAGACTCTTTTACAAGACAAGCTTCCCTGTGGTGCCCCTTTTCTCAACTTCAATCAACAAATATTATTGTACTGAATTTTTTAAATAATATAATCCCTACCTTTGCTAAAACCTCCTCTTCTAGTATAGCACCAGTCAGCCACTTCCTTGCTTCTGGATGCCACTGGCTACGAGCTAACTTGGGGGATGGTTTGATGCCAGCCAGAATGCATTCAATACCCTATGATACGATAAGAAACACATATCACAGTGATGGCTCCAGTAACAATGATCCGATACCATGTTGGTAAAACTACATACTCTAACTGTATGCTAGCTTCAAACTCACTAAAAGCAGCAGAAATGAGAACAAGTCACTTGTCTGCAATAATGAGAACACTGTTATTTTCAAGCCAAATAAATTACCTGATTCTATAAATACATGTAATGCTAATTCAAATACCTTACTGATATCTCCTACAGGTACTGTGTGTATAACATAGGCTGCAGAAGCTGCAAAATGCCCTGCAGCAAGGCTGTAACAATATCAAACAACAGATATTATCTCTGCAGACCAGTAGTGATTATTGTGTGAAAAGTTGAACACAATAGGTTATGTCCTATGCAGCCTGGATCCAGTGATGCTGCAGCCCCAACGGCATCCAATATTTGACACAGTGCCATAACCATCCGGCTTATACCTTACACAATCATTTGTATCAGACAATACTCCACACTCAAAATTTTATATACTTGGGTACTGCTGAATATACATATACATACTACAGTATGTATCTTCCTTATATTACTATGTGTTTAAAAAATATCTGTGTTTACAACTGCATGATAACCAGAATCTGTAAATACCTGGAATGGTAACTCCATGTGCTTTGGTGACATCTCCTTCAACCTGCTGACAGGCACATGAGCCATATTACCATAGTCAAGAAAGAAGACCTAAAGATGTAAATAACAAAATCTATCAGTTTCAACACTCGACATAACATATTTTTCTGAAATAAAAAAGCATACAAATATTTTCTAACAGTTTTGTAGTCAGCCTCTTTAATTCTCTGGCTTGCAATGGGTATAAAGTAAAATAGCACTACCTCAAGTTGAGGAAAGGGAGCCCCTCTCCCCACCCCCATGTGACTCTCCAGGGCTCTGCTAAGTAAATCAATATTACCATACGTGACACGGTCGAGCAATGGAGGTTTGGTTTTTTTTTTAGGCAACGGAGGAATTAGAATGGTGAACATCTGGTCAGATAAGGCAAGAGTAGGGCAGAAACAACACTTCCATTATGTGAAGAGATAATACTCATTAAAGTAAAGGTTACTTACTTCAGCTAGAGGGGGCCGTTCATCTATGACTCTCTCAATCCTGGCCCTGTAATAACACTCACCAGACACATCTATGTATGGAGCCAGGTAATACTCTCCAACCTTAGGTCTTTGTTCAAGATTCTGAAGAGAGAACAAAACATAGCCAACTACCCCATCAACACATTGCACTTATCTGTTATCTTTCAAATATATCCGTTTCTTTTTTTACCAATTAAAAGATGCCATCGAGTATTTCTGACAAAGAGGAACTGTTTGCCTTCAGTTTGCCTTCAACCGGAAAATTTGGTTTTTCCCCTAATATATCACTGACCTTCTTACTCCTTTGCGTCAGTCAACTACAGTTAAGCTTCACTCTTCCTAACAACGCTGGAATTAGAAAACTCATAACATCACATTTCCTCAAAGATATAACTGACTGATAACTGCACATGAGATGAACACAATGCTCTAGCTTTATTTGGATGTAAATGAGGTCTCTATTAATAAAATCAAAAATCAATCAACGGAATGTTATAAGCCATGGCCGGCAAACAAAGTCAACAACACTTTATCTTCTCTACAGAAAGATGTTTGTACACAAACTCTTTGCAGAGATAATAAAATGTTGCAGATGTGCAGCTTGTTTTGTCTGTCAGGGTAAAGCCAACAATTTGGTCGGCCCTGATGAAACTAATATCTAACCTCTCTTTCAAAGTTTTGAAATAAATGCTCTGTGCCTTTTCAACCAACTAACACGCATGCGAATAATCAGTCGTCTATCTCCTGAAAGGAATGTAATAATTCTTCTGGATGAAGTCTTCAAAACATTCCTAATATATTCTATATATTTCCAGTTGTCCATCCTCACCTTCAAGGCACTAGGTCCACCTGTGTTGATCAACTTCAGTAGTTGTAACAGATCTCTCTGTACTTCTTTATCTGCATAGTTGGCCCAGAATCTATTGCCATCTGCCACCTTATAAAAGGAAACATACATAGTTAGCCCAGAATCTATTGCCATCTGCCACCTTATAAAAGGAAACATACATAGTTAGCCCAGAATCTATTGCCATCTGCCACCTTAAAGGAAACATACATAGTTAGCCCAGAATCTATTGCCATCTGCCACCTTATAAAAAGGAAACAGATAACTGATATTAGTATTGCATTATCAAATGTCGACCCAGCATCATATAAATCTTCCCAACAGAGAACAATGATGTGTTTAATACTGAAATTCATATGAGCTTCATACTGTATCGTCATTAAACCAAGACAGATGAAATATTGAAAGAGCACCACCACTTACGGAAGATGACTTAATACAGCAGACCAAATCGTTGAATGTAAAATAAAGTCTCCTAGTGGTTTCTTTGTCAAACTTTGCCACAGACTTACTATTATTTGCTATTCACTGTTTTAAGAGTTAGTCAGTTTTGTTTAGCTACTTTGAATTCAATTTAAGCTTTCATAATTTGAGGGATTCTATTTACTCCCTTTCAACACCTGAAATGATACAGAATTCCAAACTAATTTCAAAGATAAATAAATATCCAACCCTTCACAACAGTAGTTTCAATTACCTTGTTGGGTGTTTATATCTAATAGAATTCTTGAAGATAAGGGAAACAGTCCTGTTGGGGATGCTAGTTTGGTACTAGAAATTGCTTGTTTGAGATAAAATATTGAAACAGCTTACTTTCAGGTAAATGCATAACAGCTGCTCAGTTTGTTTGCGACTACATTTCTGTTCTGCATCTTAAAACTCAAAATGGCGAGAACAGTCTACGGTAGCAATGCTTAAGTAGTACAAACTGACCTGTTCAGTATTATGACAGTAGTGCAATGGTGGCAGTATTACACTTCTCTTGCATGCTGTGTTTATTTTACACTTTTGATTAATACCTGAACTGTATGTTTTTATGTAAAGTGTAAACCTATTATCATGAATAATCAGCAAGATATGAAGGGTTCTGAACCTCTGGAGCCCCCCAAACCCAGGATATTTCAACTTATTCTTTTTTGTAGAAAAAAAAGGCTACTAGTTTCTTTCCCTACCATAAGATGCTTTGAATATATAATATTATATAATGTATAATGATATATAAACTGTTATAGCAAATATCTCTACCTCTGTGACCTTGAGGTCTGTCCAGGTCTGGTCAGCCCTTGGGAGTGAGACTTGCTTGGGAGCTCCCAGCTGGTTCATCGGTACTCCGATCCTAAGAGATGAACACAAAATTCAGAATGTCAAATCATCCAATAACAATACACTGGGAGACTTTGGGAGCACATTATGATACAAGACACAAATATTAATTTCTGAAAGACCCACAATAAATAGAAAATTTAACATCATTTGAAAGAATTTTTGACAAGAGGGAGACATCAGGATTGGTGTCTATCACCAACTTGTCCTATAATGAGGACATCTTCAAACAATTCAATTAAGAGAAACTGAACCAGTTAATCGGCTGCTTAACTTTTCTTACTAACAGCACTTTCACTCCAGTAACAGATGCATTGTTCATATGAAAAGAGAAGCAAACCCAACCATCATCTTAGATATGACACAGATCTTTGTGAAGGAAAATCAAGTTTCTCTTAAGACAATTTGGCTCCATCTGTGATATAGTGCAGTTTAAATGCTGTGTCAGGGGGCTGCCATTTTCTCTATGTGTGATGTCATAGAGCCACTATACTGTGTCAGGGGGCTGCCATTTTCTCTATTTAAGATAACATAGAGTCACTGTACTGTGTAAAAGGGCTGCCATGTTCTCTATGTATGATAATATAGAGTCACTATACTGTATAAGAGGTCTGCCATTTTCTCTATGTATGATAACATGGTGCCAATAGAAGGCGAAAAGTTCACTTAAATTTGTTTTTCTCTTGATAGGTGAACGGTGAACGTAAACAGTGTTAATACACTTAAAACCAATGCCAGTGTTTAGTCATGTCTGGTACTTCAACATGTTAGATTTTGCCATTTGCAAAACCCACCTCTCTTACAGAAAATATGCATTGTAATAAATAAATAAATAAATAATGAAAACCCATAAAAGTTCAAACATAAGTGGCTTGATCAGGTCATATTCAGGCTTGATCACATCTTCAGTCATAATTTATAGCTAAATGGGAAAAGATTTTTCTTAAGTATTTGAAGAATTTGTCCATTTACAGTATCTCTTGCACGTTGACCAATGATGCTGGTTGGGTAGACTTCTCCAATAACCTGACTCTCTTTTCCTCTCCTTATTATGCTGAATTAAAATACATAAAAGAACATGCACCACCCACACACCTGTTAGTTTTGAGTTGCTGCCAATCTCTCTGGTTCTCCTGTGCCTCTTCCAGAGCTTGGACCTGACTCGCATCAATCTGGTACTCATCAATTTCTAGTTTCATCCTCAACTGTCTGGAATTCAAAAAGCAAGATGACAAAAATAGACTGTTAAAAAAGAAATTAATATTCTACTCAAGATTTGAAATTAATTGCTATCTGAATCAGGAACCGCCCTGTTCTCAATTAAGATAAGCTTTGTTCTTTTTACCAGTGGGAACTTTTGCCCACTCTCCCTTTTCCCGGCCTTCACCTATGGCTATGAAAATTGAGCAAAGATATTGCTTCCAGACTTCCCAGTACCCAAGGTTTGTTACTTTCATATTCTTGATGTGATGCTGGCTAATTTCATCGAACAGAAAAATCTGTCATTAATAGAAAACTTGAATCTTGCTCTATTGCAATTCTTTGTCTGCAGCGAAAATAAATGCCAAAGTTTGCCATATAAGATTCCAGATAAAAAAGAAAGAAAGTAACATCTAAAAGTAAGATGCAGTAGTAAAGATGGTTGAGAAAGCTTCACCAAAATTTAAGACATAAACAGGTTATACCTCATCTTACAGGCATTAAAGACAGCAGGTAGAATGGGACATCCATAAGAGGTTGGGTCTGAGTGATGAGGCTTCTCAAACTCAACAAAACACCTGAAAATTAATCAAATAAGCAGAAAATTACCAAGAATTAACAATCAATTGAGATGGCACCAATATGTGAAATGCATGTTGCAAATTTTTTTATTCTTCTAATTTCATGTTTTAAGTTTTCTTTTGGACCTTGCAATACCAGTAATATCACAGCATGGTTTAAAGTAACTGATTGCCTTCCATAAGACACCATGTCGTAAGCGAATGCCACTACTGCAGCATAATGCAGCCGGGATGCAAAGGACATAATCTCTTGTGTTCTAAAGTACCACAGAATACGTAGTGAAAGACAGTTACAATTTTAACAATGATTCCTAATATGCATAAACAGGTTAGTTAACCCTTCTATGAAATTCTGTAACTCAGCCATGATGTATGCTAGGAAATGTTTTTTTTTTCCTTTTAAAGTTCACAGGTATTAGCAGCATTTCAGACACAATATGACTAATGCGACAAGCAGAAACACACAATATGACTAATGTGACAAGCAGACACACACAATATGACTAATGCGACAAGCAGACACACACAATATGACTTAATGCGACAAGCAGACACACACACAATATGACTTAATGCGACAAGCAGACACACAACATGATCTAATGCGACAAGCAGACACACACAATATGACTTAATGCGACAAGCAGACACACACACAATATGACTTAATGCGACAAGCAGACACACAACATGACTAATGCGGCAAGCAGACACACACAATATGACTAATGCGACAAGAAGACACACACACACACACACACACACAATATGACTAATGCGACAAGCAGACACACACACAATATGACTTAATGTGACAAGCAGACACTCTAAAGGTTTGAGGATGATCTCAAAAATTACTTACTTGTTTCCTTCAAAATAAAGTTTCTTTCCTTTCCCACATTTTGCAAAATGTGAAGCAATGGGAATCCTGTAGAGATAACCATGGTTAGGGACATTCTTCACCTGGAACGAAGCATTAGTTTGAGACAGTATTAATACATTGATAACATGAATGAATTAACTACACATTGACTGTAACTTGTTCATCTCAACACTTCAAGCATTAAAGTGATGGGAAATTGGATCCACCAGAAATTTCAAACAGTTCTGCCACTCTTGAACCAGTAATAATTAGAGTATCAGACAGATTAGACTGATCTCAAATGACCTTTGACCTCCAACACTTTTAACATTCTCCGTAAATTGGATGAGCACACAGCATAAGATCAAAACTCCATCATTCATCAGTGTATTTAAACAAGTGTGAGAGCAACAATAATCAAAAGAAGAAGGGATTCCCAAGGAAAGCCTGTCAGAAACATATTTTATAAGAAAGTGGGCAAAATAGAAATTATTAACCAAAAAAGTATTGAACAATCAAGGAAGATTCGATCAAAAACAGATTTTTGATTTTAATTTCAAGTTTGCACAATCATAAGTACTTTTCAGTGCAATGAATACATAACCATATCTTGTCATCAGGCTGATTTTGTTCTTACCATTACTGTTGTGCAAGGATCTCGTCCTGAGAGCATTCTTAGAGCTTCTGCTTCATCTGATGGCACCAGAGAGAAGTAATTAGGATACATAGCACCAGACAACACCATCTATATAGTAAGACAAAAGGATAATTAATTAGTGTACATAGTACCACACAACTCTATGTATTACATATGGAGACTTAATTAGGATACATAGCACCAGACAACACCATATATATGGTAAGACAAAAGGGATAATTAATTAGGGTACATAGCAACAGACAACACCATCTATATAGTCAAACAAAGGGATAATTAATTAGCATACATAGCACCTGACAACATCATCTATATGGTAAGACAAAAGGGATAATTAATTAGTGTACATAGTACCACACAACTCTATGTATTACATATAGAGACTTAATGAGAATACATAGCACCAGAAAGCAAAATGTATTAAAGTGTTACAAAACTTCAACTTTGTAGGGAGAAAATGTTCAATGAAGCCATCTAACATCATATATTTCTTACAATTCATCTGGGTACACATTAAACATCAACAAACACTTTCTATATATTTCAACAAGATATGTCACTAGGGCAAAGTTGACACCGTTCACATAACAAAGTGTGACAGAAAGAAAACAATATGCGATTGACATGAACAACATGTTCAGAACATGTTCCAATATACTATATTTAAGTTTTAATGTTCCTGATAAACTGTGTGCACAACCTTCACGGAACAATGTATACCCACTATCAGCCAGTACAGTCTACAGTAATAAACAAATTAGGTTTGATTTTAATATGTAAATAGCTTAGATCAGTAAACATCATAACATGGAGAAGCAATTACATAATTCAAGTGCTTGTAACTATTGATAGTTTATGAATAGGATTTTGATGAGGAAGAAGTCAAATCAAGTAAAAAGGAGAGGATATTAACTTTTAAAACCATCATGTCTTCCATCTGGTCAGCCTCTGTTTTGTTCCTAGGATTCTCTCTCGGAAGAGAGATGTTGAAATTCTTGAGCCGGTCACTCAACTCACCAATCAGCTTTGCAACCTGTAACAAAAGAAAGCATTGTATGCAAATAAGGTAATGAGAGACAATAGATATTGGATACTGTTACTTAAATCTAGAAAACACTAGAATACAGAACTATACAATGTAGGGACAGTGTACTAACAATCTGTCATAAACATGAATGGGACTACACACCAGGGAATAATCCATCTGTCATCTCGTAGAAACAAAATTGTGAAACATAAACGAGCAAATTGTTACACAATTGCAAATATTTACAGCAATTTGTTTGCACACAGGAGCATATCATTTTCAGTATGTTACGTAGAGAAATATCATAAACCTCAAAACAATAATACAGAATGGAAAGACTAGATTATTCTCTGCAAACACATACAGCAATAACCATGAGTGGTGTTGTTCAGATATGTATGCAACACTATGATGGAATACAGACACCTTTGGGAACACCAGTACATACATCTTGACTCCAGAGAAACTTTCTCTGATTGGTTAATGCGTTCTCACTGGGAACACCGGTACATACAGTACCGCCCAGATTAAATCGGCCGTGGCATCGTGCATCGTGACAAATAATGAGGAGACTCGAGGAGTCTATCGTGATATCGTTTCCATTACGCCTATAGCAAGTACCTAACGTGATATCGTGCGTCGCATCGTGGTCGTAATATCGTGATAGTGTGTTTATCATTTCACTGGCACTTTATACTATCGTAATGTTATCGTTATAGCGTGAATCACGTTGCAGAACGATCGATCGTTTCATCGTGATTTGAAAGAATTGGGGTAGGCTTCTTCCCGCAGTAGATGAAATCATCAATTCAACGCAATGTGCAATAGATTTATTGCAAATTCTGATCAAAAAGTTCGGTGTGTCACCAAATTAAGTGTCAATCGACATACAAGTTTCATAATCGCAAAACTAGTACGATAGGCCTAATGAACACACTGTAGGCCTACTCATCCAAACTCCTTCATACAAACCCCTTCTTTCAAAAAAAACAGCGGTCGCAAAATATTTTCTATTCGCACAAAACATTCGTTCTGAACTTCTTGTATGCAAGAATATCAGCCTAGGCTTTAATTGCACTAGCAAATCGTCCCAAAATGTTACGATAGGGTTAATATGCATTGTAACGCTGAATATAGGCCTACAGTAGCTTTTTCACCGTCCGGGATGCATAGGGTGGCATACTTTAGTATGTTTGAACATTGTTTTCACGATCGAATTTTGCAAGATTTTCGAGAAAATTGTTTGCTTGAAGAATGTTTTTCCGCACCATATGATATGCTCAAATAAGCAGTTTCTTTTGCATAGCATCAGTAATCGATATGATTCTGATGGCAACCCGTATTGACACGCACATTAAAAATTATACAAAATAGGTCATAACTTCTGTTAGAAGCTTTTTTATATTTAAATGTCATAAAGTCATTTAATTGCTTTTGGCCGGACAGTTTTGTATGGTTAGCAACCTTATTTTCTGAAAATACTAGATACGGTCAAGTTGATCACGAACCTCGTTGAATTTGCAAACCAGTCCAGACATGTTTGGTTTCACCAAATCCTCCATACCATGCAACAAAAGTATATTTTTTGAATATTTATGTGGTAATACTTGAATTTTTCATTTTGTTCAAACATGTGTTTAAGCATCATGTAACGTAGTTAAATAAACATTCGCCCAAAATGCAATGATAAGGGGTAGACCCAGTATATTTTAATGGTTCCGGCGTCTCTACGTTCCGACAATTGTTTTTGACTCTGAAGTTCTTTTGACCAATATTTTTGACCAACATGTTTTCGGACCAAATTTTTTTTTTAGGACCGAGATTTTTTTGGACCAAAATATTTTGATGACAAATTTTTTATGACCAATTTTTTTTGGACAAGCACTATTTGGGTCATAAAAAACTTTGGGCCCTTTTTTTTCGTAAAAAAATTTGGCGCGTCCAAAAAAAATGAGTCTCCCCAAACAAATCAGGTCAGAAAAATTGTGGGTCCAAAAATGTTGATTCCACCAAAAAAAATTGGGTCCCAAATAAAATTGAGTCCCCCCCCAAAAAATTAGGCCGGAAAAAATTTGGGTCCAAAAGAAATGAGTCCCCCCCCCCAAAAAAAAAATTGGGTCCGAAAAAAATTGAGTCCCCCCTAATAAATAGTTCGTGAGACAAATTTGGGTCTAACAAAATTGATTCCACAAAGAAAATTTGGGTCCAAAAAAATTAGTCCCCCCCCCAAAAAAAAAAATTAAGCCAGACAAAATTTGGGTCAAAAAAAATATGAGTCCCCAAAAAAATTGGATCCGAAAAAATTGAATCCCCCCAAAAAATTAGTCAGACAGAATTTGGGTCTAACAAAATTGAGCCCCCCCCCCCCAGAAAAAAATTGGGTTCAAAAAATTAGAGTCCAAAAAAGTTGTCGGAACTTAAAGAGACGTCGGAACATAGAGACGTCGGAACATAGAGACGTCGGAACATGGGTATGTCACCCTTCTAAATACATTGAGAAATTACTAGTTAAAAATATTTTCTGAAGAAAAACCTTACGATAATTTTCACAAATATTGATGCTTAGATAAGTGCTTCCTCACAATCAACGAGCCGCCCCGAAATTCACTCAGCTTACGTAAAACTTCTATATATATATATATATAACACGTGGAAAAACACGAGTTTTTACACACATAATTCCCATTGACATTGTTTACGGAACATAAGTAGGTCATCGACATTTGAACTTGGCAACTTGCCCAAGTTCATTGCACCGTGGGAACGACACAACAAATTGTACATGATTGTACATTTTCCCGCCATCTGGACGCCCGAG
Source organism: Apostichopus parvimensis (assembly GCA_000934455.1). Lineage (NCBI taxonomy): Eukaryota > Metazoa > Echinodermata > Holothuroidea > Aspidochirotida > Stichopodidae > Apostichopus > Apostichopus parvimensis. The sequence goes on from KN884047.1 coordinate 115,375, forward strand.
TGTAACTTTTGATGTAATATGCAAATTAATAATGGTACTGTGCGGTTAAAACTTAACCTATTGCGACACATACAAATTTTGGGAAGTTGTTGTAGATGTTACTTTTGTATCAAATGTAAAGTACTGTATGGTACTATAATTTATAAAAGACGCTTTTCCTCAGGTGGTAGGGAAAGGGGGTGTTTCGGTGAACTCGATCTCTTTGTATAGTATTTGGATGCTTAAAATTACCATGTACTGTACATGCAGTTTCAATTCTATTTAGTAAGCTGTACTTCGCATTTTTATCCTTTGTGGATCTTTATTGGTATAAATACGAAATTAATTTTTTGACGCCAGTATTTAACGGTAAGCATTTTTTAAATTGTTGACTGAGCTTCAAAATCCATTTTCTAGAAAGTCGGTTTTCATGAAGGTTTTATAAAATATAGCTAGGGTAGGAAAATATTAATTAAAGAAAGTTTTTCTATTATCCAAATAAAATACATGTTTCTCGTACTGAGATCTGAAAAAAAAAAACAGGCTGACGTTTTTCTTCTTTTCATGCGCTAATACTAGTTTGGAATATGTGGCAACCTTAACAAAATAATTTTTAAGGTTAGTTAGATTTCTTGAATCAGAATAGAGACTCTGGAATCAGGAAAGGGAGGCCCCTTGCGCGGTCGATAAACATGTAACATGTTTTTAACCGGCCCTGCTTCAAAGTTGTTGGGTGGAATTTTTTTTCCTTTTCATTCTGTTGGAACCAACGATAAATTATATAAAAACTTAACACAAGAAAGGCTTAGTAATACTTTATTATTCTTCATTCAAAGTAACTTATCCTCCGTGGAACATAAAATCTACAACTAACACTAGTAACAGAAAAGTCGCTAACCGTACGTAACGTTACTGTTGTTAAATAAAAAGTTAAACATGTAAAGTTGTGAGCTGACTTCAAAAAGTTTTCAAGGCGGAACTCCTGTAAAGATCGATTTTCGCACAGTAGAGTAGGAACTTCCTGATACACGATATTACGACTTAACGAAATAGCGTGAATAATTAAAATCCAAAGCCCAAACGAAGTTACGAACCGTGACGCACTCGGCTTGAAATCACGATATAACGTGTTAGCGTGAATGTAGCAGTCATGTTTGCTATCGTGAAGGCTTGGTATCACGATATAGCGTGTGATCGTGGTATATCGTTATATAGTTGTAGCGTGTACAAAAACTTTACAGTAGTCAGGTCTCACGATAGAAAACGATAGAAAACGAAAAGGGCATCACGATACACGATGCCACGGCCGATTTAATCTGGGCGGTACTGTACATCTTGACTCCAGAGAAACTTTCTCTGATTGGTCAACGGTTCTCATTGGGAACACCAGTACATACATCTCGGCTCCAGAGAAACATTCTCTGCTTGGTTAATGCGTTCTCACTACAAGTATCCACTGCCAGAAACCTTTAGTAACTTGTTCTGGTATCCTATGATGATATTTGATATTATATATAATTACTGACATAGTCTCACCTCTCTGATGGTGGTCATCTCAATCATATTCTTACGACACCAATCTTTCTCACTCTGTCGAGAGAAAAGAAAAGAAAATCTCGCTAATAAGTTCTAGATTTCCCATTTCTTTTTATATGTCAGGAAATGTTCCATGACTCATTAGATTATAATTAGTGATATTTAAAAAAAACTGCTAAATTTTGAAGTTTGTTACATACATTTCGGCTCCTGAGAAACATCCCAGATTGGTTACTGTGTTCCCACTGCAGGTATCCATTGAGAATGGCTATGGGGTCACTGAAGGAACCGTTGGCCCACCTCATCCGTGCTCTGTGGATAGAAGCATTATAATGAAAGGATAAATATGAAGAATGACATTACTAAATATGCTGACTTCTTTTGATACCTGGTCTTCCTGATCGTTATAGAGAAATATTAAAAACTATAATATTCACAGGAAGAAGATGATAAGGGATATCAATGTGTGTTCGAATTCCCAGTATCAAATGTGCAAATTGGCTATCTAATTAAATGATCAAAAAAATACCAAAGGTTGTTTTAAAGTATCTGAGCTTTCCTCTGAGAAAAACATGAATATCCTGTAATAATCTAAACATAATTTGAGGTGAAATATTATATTCTTACTTATAAGCTTCCAGATGTCTGCCATATGGAGAGGTGAAAAAACTCTTCAGAGACAGGGAGGCACCTACAAAAGAAGGAAAACAAGGCAATATAAAAACAAAAAAGTGATAATTGATCATAATCATGTAGATCAATGTTCTTAACAAGTTTTGCTTTTCACCTGTATCACATTGGCAACACAACAGTAGTGAATGTTGTGGTCTGGAGAAAGGGCCCTAAGAGGAGGAGGTATCCCCTCACCCTTGAAACTGTTATACAACTAAGAGTGCTTTATTACTTACAAAATGGTGTTATATTTTGAAACTTTTGACAGAAGTAGTTTCTGATCAACACTTTTCCACTTCTTTCTACAAATATCAGCAAGTTTCTTTCTTTTCTTCTCCCCATATTTTGGCGTCCGTTCAAACATTTTGGCGACCCTACAAAGTGTTTGGGACCCCTAGTTTGAATACCTGGGATCTAAGTCTGCCCCTGATCAATGGCTGTGCAAGTTGTGATGCAGCATATCGCATTATTGTAAGGACCATGGCCAGGATTTTATGTTGTCAGGTGAAGATGTGATTAGTTGTAAATCAGTAGCTAACACTCTAGTAAACTATCATGACCAGTATCATATCTGAAGTTATGCTGAGACTGACTTTCATTTCTAAGTTTTTTCTTACATAAACAAGCTCATATTCAAGTCTTAAATAAACAGTTTTTTTTTATGGCAAAAAAAAAGGAAGAAATTTATTTAGAATAATATTTGAAATAATGTGTGATGTCGTGTCTGCAATAAGCACCAAATCGACTTTTTGACAAATTGACAAACTTTTGACAAATTGAAAGTTTCTTCCATTTTGAGTTTGCTGTTTTATTGAAAATTTAGCCACAGTTGTTTTCTGTACCTAATTCCAACATACATCATTGGAGCAATATATCCATTCACATTGAATAACTTTACCTTGCTTTATTTGAAACTTTATGTTATTACATGATAGTTTCTCAAACAAACATCTGTAGACTCACCAATGATCAAACACTCCTTCAAGCAGCCAAACACATAACCCATTACAATAAGTTTGCCGATTTTCACGTCTACTGGGAGAGCTGCCAGTATACGGCCCAGAAATGTCAACTCCCCATCGTGGGGGTTCATGGCCTCTGAGGTAACCGTTGTCAGGGCACCAACCTACAAAGAAAGCAATAACAAATAAAAATTTAACTTTTTCTGTCCATTGAAATTCCTTCTTCATTCAAAGAGAACAGTCGCATCCAAGCAGACTAAGTACGTAACTCATAAATTTGCAAGGAAAGTTGCTGACAGCCAAAACTATCTGTAATACTTAATTCAAAATCTGAAGGAAACTAAAGGCTATACATAAACACATAATGAATACATCAAAAGGAAACTCATTGCATCAAAAAGCAGCATATTAGCTTGTTCCATTGCTGTGATATAAAATACTTGCATTTTATTCATTTCATTGGGCAGGTCCATCCTGTAATTATCTTTTAATTTTCATTTTTGACAATTCTTATTTCTATTTGTGAAAAACAAAATGCTCTTCGACAGAACTTATCTGGCTTGTTATGGAAGATTACCTCCTTTAGCAGCAGAATTGTAGTTTCAATGTGTTCCAAGTCTGGTGGATCCAGAGCCAAGGCCAAGATAGCCTTTGGTTCTCCGAGGTCCAGGATCTTCACTCGTAGTACCAGCTGTTCAAGTGGACAGCGCTGAAAGAGAACAATTAACAAAATAAAATGTAAGGCTACATAGACAGATTTGTAAACAGATTTGTATTTGATGGAAAAGTGACGAAGATCATCATGGGCAGAAGCAACCGTTGTGGCTTTTTGGGTGCAATAGCTGGTTTGGAAGAACTTTACCAAACGTACCTAATATTATTTGATCAGACCTGATCAAACCTAGACATTAAATTTTATTCAAATTCTGATAAAGTTGTTACACAAAATATATTTGTTCATTTTAGTATTGATCATATGCAAGTCCAATATGATAAAATGTTACTGTGGCAACAAAGAGACTTTCACCATTCCAATTTGAACATTTCACAGTTACTGCTTAAGGAGCTGTATTGTATAATGATATGGAAGAGATCTTCAGAATCAACACAAAATACTTCAAATTATTAATACCGAATGAGAGTGAAAAATGTACGATAACACAACAACTTAACATTGCAAAAACAATACAACAAAATGTAATCTTCTTTTATACCAGACTTATGTTCCAAGTTTTAATGCTGCATTTGAATTAAAAAGTGACTTCATGCACCATGAAGGCTGACATTTTAGAAATTTTAGCGAATAATAACTTCCGGGAATAACTTAATGTCCTCTGAAGAAGCTTTATATGCTGACCAAAACTGAAACTTTCGACTAACCAACATTTCTGGAATCCCATACTCCTGGATGCAGGTATTATAAAAGTACTTCCGCACCAATCGATAGCAGCGTCCATTAGATACACGACCAGCTCTACCTGTGCATGGTTTACAACACAAAGTAATGTTATCCATAACAGATATATATTATCAGCTTGTATATGTACATAGAAGGTAAACCCAACAGTTTTTTTGCTAATGGTTCAAATGATGGGGATGGGGAGTGGAGGAGGGTAACAATTTGATTCTTCTGACCGTCTCCATGTTTCACAAACACAACCTTTAGAAGGTTCTCAAGTTTGTTTATGGTCTTTTACAATATTCTCTTTTTCATACCTTACTTTTACTTCTGGAAATGTCTTTAAGAAACATTTGAAGTAACAAACGAAGGATCGTCAAACAATGAGAAACAATGAAAGGTACTGCTGATAGGTCAAGATGTCCAAAAGTCTTTCGAGGTTAGAACGGGTGACCAAAAAAAGACCCCTAAAAATTTAGCTCAAATTGGCTTACCTCTTCTCTGGATAGCATTTGCTTTGGATGCCCAGTTGAGCCTCAAACACTGGAAATTTGTTTCTAAATCTCTCACCATACACTTTGTCAGCATGAAATCAATCACTGGAAGCAAATTAGAAAGGTACAATCCTTAATAGCAAATCCATTCAACATAGATAGGGGTGTACAGAGAAGATGTTGATTGATAGTGTCTTGTGTGAAAACTGGCAATGTAACATACGAAGGAATTTGTTGGATGAAGTGGGACTGTAGCAGGATGAAAGAAAGATACAAATGCTTAGAGCAATCAACACTTTGGTATTTAAGACTCACCATACTTGATATCGGGTACAGTGATGGAACTTTCGGCAATGTTGGTGGCTAAGATGATTTTACGGAATGTTTCCTGAGCTTTACAGAATACCTGACCCTGCTCCTGGTTCGTGATCGTTGAGTGTAGAGGCAGGACCCACAGTCTAGAATTGATTTAAAATATGGACCTTTAGTTCAATTTCTCATCTTTACTGACATTTTGATAAAGCTGTACATGTTGACACTACATGAAGATATGAAGGTGACTAGAACACAGGAACATTTTTCCTCCAAAGTGAGGATTACTGAAGAGAAGAACTAAACAGTCTAGAGAGGTGAAAGGTAAGTTTAGGATACACAAGAAGAAGGGAAATGAGATGAAATATCATGAAAGGAAAGAGAGGAGAGAGAGAAAGACCATCACTTGAAAACAAGTCTTCATTAGTCTTTACTCTGTATCTTTACAGTAAGCGCCATCACCACACAGTTAAATTAGTTACCAAGAGGTTGCCGCACGACAAATCAGTATATTTGTTCCTATTACATATTTCAAACCAATGACCACGTAACAAACAATTTGTGTGCTACAAAAACAGCTATTCTGCGCTAAATTTGGGTCAATACAAAGTTAACCATATCACTGCCTGGGGGTGCTATTCGGAAGTCACAGTACATTCCACAACATTTGACCAACCATTGTATCAATTCGTATGAGTGAAACACATGTTTTGAATTCAGAGTACATATGTATACATACCATTACCGATTCTCAATTATCATGTACGAGACTAACGTTTGCCAAAATATATCTTAGAAGTAGAAAACAGCTCAGAAAGAATTGCCACAGAAAGTGAAGTATTTGGTGGCAAGGAAAGAATGTTACTGACCTGTTCCTGTTGGAATCACCAGTTATGTGTTTATCCAGAGTTGAAATCTCATGCAATCCTTCACAAAAACAAACAAATACAGACAGAAGGTCAGTGAAATTAATAACAGTTATAAACAGTCTCAATAAACAGATACTAGCAGTTGATAAAAATGAACATCCTTCCAAATATGTAGAAAACAGGGATGTATCAACAAAAACTATAGTTCAAATTTGCTGCAAACCTTGATGAAATACTTTAAAGAGCACATTTACACCCCTTTGTGATGAATAAAGTCTACTGCAAGTTTTCATATTTTGAGCTCAAAATGACAAACAAACAAGATTAAAGTTTTAACTAGGTTGTAAATGTTAAAAATTTAGAGATAAGCAATACAGGGAAGGTCAAAGCAGGCTTAAAAAACAATTTCTATTTTTGCCTGTTTGATAATACCCTGGAAAAAATCCTTCACTTACTAAATCTGATGACAAGACCTTCACCTTAATATATAAAACAAAATGAAATGCTGAATATTTTGATTCATACCTGGCAGAAAAACCAATACAGAACCTCTCTCCTTTGGTAGAGAACCATCAATTATTCTGAAGAAAAGAAATAAATCACAATTGAAAAGAAGAGATCAGACCTTGAAAAATCAATATGATCAATGTACATGAACTTTACGATCATTCGACATATGCATAAATACTGTTGATACAATCAATTCTGATCCTCATATTCTTACATCAAACTTTACAATTCAATTTACTTTTTTACGAAACATTGATTTTGGTGTTTCAGTTATAATTGGTCAGTAATCCAGTTCTAGCAAAACATTACAAACAAGTGTCAAGCCTTCCAACCGCCATCTTGTGTCATACATACATCTTTCCTGAAATATATTGTGGGGTATTTTTTTAGACTAAAACAGTTGGATCATACAATCATGTGACCGGGGAGTAGGTCTACTACCCATACTCACCCTTGCTCTTCCCTCTCCATGTCATCAAAGTGCAGGATGAGTCTCTTCGCCAGTTCATACGTCTCCAGTGGAATGGAAGGTTCGTCTACTTTAGGAAAAGGTGTCTGCCAGGAAAATGAGAAGAGAATTCTCCTCAGCTTGTAAAATAGTCATTTTCCTCTTGGAAGAAGTTATGAACGTACTTCAAAGTATCAGCAAAAAAGCAAGTAATAAATGACATATAATAAAATTTGTGTGATCTAGGACTGAGCTACCTATGTTAAGGTGTGTCAATCCCTTTTAATCAATCGTTTGCCTGAGGGGTTGGCCCAAAGCTACAGAAACTTCAACTCTGTAGATGATGTGACTGGAATCTACAGAGCTTTTTAAGCTAAAAATGAAATATTGCAATACTGAAATACATATCTCAATATCTTCTTTGTCACTTTTAAAAACTCCATTAGGTATCATACTCATTTGCATTAAATACAAATTCTTCACAAGGTCAACAAACAGGGCAATAGTAAATAGTTGGATATGCAAATGTCATTGATGTAATGAAACACAAGCTCCTTTCAAAAAGGATACAAAAATACAAATTCTTACCTCGTAAATCTCTTGTAGATCGTCGGTATAATATTCCTTGACATCAAAGAGTCGTCCATCAATGTTGACGACGGGAGGAGGTTGAAGTCGTCCTTGGATGGGAATACCGAAGTATTCACCAAACTGACTTGTATTGAAAGTAGCAGACATAAGCACCACCTACGAGATAAAATGCGATTAATTAAGATTGCATTGTAGAATTATGATGAGGCTGATGTTAATTATGAGGTTTATGTAAATACTTCAAATAGTTCATTAAATTTGGGTGATACTTTCCAATATTTCAGCGCAAACATGTCAATTCCCTTTTTTCTTGGACAATTGTTTGTATGCAGACAACCTTCAAGTTTGACATAAAACTAAGACATTGTTCGCCCGTCCTAAATTTGTTATCGACGCTTTCGTAATAGTTAATCTCAATCCCACTATCGATACCTTCTACTCCGGCTCATAAATACTCTAACCCTCTCACACAAACACTATAGTTGCTGGTTTTCTTTTTTTGGTTTTGTCGTCGCTGTAGCATATGCAGCTATATCGGTCCTATGGCATGTGTCCCCCCTGGCTTTCTTAAATTTCAAAGTTTAATGGTACTTATATGCATTAATATGTCATACAGATATACAGAACATTGAAAACTGTGAACTGACAGTGTGTAACCTTAGCCTCTTAAGGACCCATTGACCTTATGGGGTATCACAAATAATAATTATAATTAATAATGATAAACAAACCTTGACATGTCTCGAATTGGATCTCTGAAGCTTCCTTACCACCAACATACAAAAATCTGTGTCTTGGTCTCTCTCATGAACCTGTTGACAAAGGCACTTCTAGTATTAGTCTGTCCAAATGTAAGCCCCTACAAACATGGGTTAATCGTAGATATCAAAAAAGATTCTAAACTTTACAACCCAAACATTACATGTACAGCTAATATGATGTGAGTGTATACAGCCATTCACTACCTCATCTAGTATCATGTGAATGTATACAGCCATACATTACCTCATTTAGTATGATGTGAGTGTGTACAGCAATACATTACCTCATCTAGTACATGTGAGTGTATACAGCCATACATTACCTCATCTAGTATGATGTGAGTGTATACAGCCATACATTACCTTATCTAGTATGATTTGAGTGTATACAGCCATACATTACCTCATCTAGTGCATGTGAGTGTATACAGCCACATGTTACCTCATCTAGTATGATGTGAGTGTATACAGCCATACATTACCTCATCTAGTATGATGTGAGTGTGTGCAGCCATACATTACCTCATCTAGTATGATGTGAGTGTGTACAGCCATACATTACCTCATCTAGTATGATGTGAGTGTGTACAGCCATACATTACCTCATCTAGTATGATGTGAGTGTACTCAGACATACTCCTAGAGTTGATCAGTTTCTGTAAGAGTATTCCAGTGGTTACATAAGTTAGTCTTGTGTCTGGAGATGTTTTCTTTTCTAGTCCAACCTGTAACAGAATGGGAAAATAGCATCATTTTTTAGAAGTGAAATTCTTAATTCAAAATGATATAAGCACAGATATAAAAGCGAAGAGAAAGGTTGCCTATTTAGATCTAAACTGTCTAATTGATGCAGTCAGGAAAAGTGTTTATGGAAGAGCTATTTATACATTTTCCCCTCTCTGAAATAAATTTTTCATATTGCTAGAGAAATATATTCCATTAGTTTCCATCCAAGTACTTGGCACAAAAAGAGAGGGAACCACTTCTGGAGCTGAGTTATAAAAATTCACAATATCACAGATGACAAACCTGGTAGCCAATGAGTGTTCCCAGCTGCCACTGGCGTTCCTGACAAACTCGTCTGGCGATACTGATGGCAGCTATCTTCCTGGGTTGAGTGACGATGATATTACAGTGTCTGTTTTCTGATACATAGTGGTCCAATATATACTGCGGTACTTGAGTAGTCTTGCCACTACCTGTGGCGCCTTGAATGATGGTGACACGGTTGCATTCGATCATGTTCACGATCTCTCAAAATAACAAGAGATAACCTTCTACTGCATATCCATTACATCTTTCAATGAATATTAATTACACATATTGATAAATATTCATTAACAAACTTGTTGCTCACACAGAGGTGCATACAGTATTGTTGGTACAGGAAATTTGATCTGGAGTATTGATGTCTGAGTACTGTACATTGACAGCTAAGGATACAAAAGATATCACATTCAAAATAAAATACTTAAAAATATTATAAATGCAAAGTAAAGCTTTTCAAGAAACATTCCTGTATTTGCAATCAGAGATCATCCACACTCATCCATTGTTTGGAGTAACAAATAAGAAGGATTTATCTGGCAAAAACAAGTTACCTTCGGACCGCTATTTAGATGTTGGAATAACTACCAAAATGAGAGGAGGTGAAGTGAGGTGAGACGAGATGATTGTCTGCCACCTGAATATCAAAAATTAATCACTCACTTGATCATGATGTGCAGTGATTGGTAAGGATTGGCTATATTCATGTTCAAAGTTGTAATTCTGATAAGCCAAGACAGCAATCTCTGGTGGGGTAGGGCCATCTGGTCCAATGTGTAAGGAAGCTAAATCACTGGAGCTCTCAATATCTAGAATGAAGACAAACAAAATGGGAATTGCCATATTTCATATCTTAGTAACAGTAGTATGTCAAGAAAATGGGTCTCCTAATGATATGAATGTTTAGAGCAACAATTTTCTAAATTCAATTTTATAGTGGACCTTGTTAACATTTTTCAATGTTTTGGAATAAATCTAACAGTATTTGATATCGATAGCATATTTGTTCTCCCTACCTTATCAAATTTTGCAAGCTCAACCCAAACATAGGAAGTTGGTATGGCTTACCTTGAAGTGTTGTAGTACACCCCCCTTTGGGTTCTGGTGATCTTGGGGGTTCCCAGGCACTTGCTCATTCTACTTATGACAATGTTAACTGAAAACAGCTTCTCTGATTTGATATTACGCACACATCACTGTACCAATCAAGTATGGCTCGTAGTCTTACACTGTTAACTTTGCGGAATGATCAAACTAAGGCATCCTTCAAGCGTTAGGAATCCAATTGAAACTGTGTCATCTTAACACTTCTTAGCAATTGGTTAAAGTGGATTAACCAGGGAATAATTTAGTGTTCACATTCTGTGTAGCAATTTTCAAAGGCTCTGACTTTATTCTCTCATTGAATACTATTGTTCCTGTCTAGAAAACTGCTATACATCTTTACACTTGTACAGAATGACAACTTGGCCATTTTGCAAAGCATTTTGTGATGCGGTACAGGATGAATTATTCCCAGGATGATGCTAATTGCAGCATTGTTATGTGATTTTAATGTCAAGTAGCATTAAAACTCAACTAAAGCCGAGGAAAGCAGCTGCTCTGCTGTTCACTGTACACATACCTGAGAGACTATGTGCAGATGTCTTGACGCTGTAGACAGTCTGGTTGTCATCATCGTCTTCCTCATCGGACTCTGCAAATTGTTCTTTCTGAAAAGCTTCTCTGTACTGTTTGGCATAATCGGTCCTTCCTGAGAGTCCTGCTGGACGACTTTGTAAGGAAGAAAAACATTGTATCAAACTGTATCCCAGTAGCAACCTTCGAAGTAATACCCATCTGAAATTCATTATGGTTTTATGTAAAACTTCAATACAGCAAACTGAAGTAAAGACTTTGTTGATTTAGACATTAAAATGTTACTTAGAATATGGTGAACATCTTTTTTCCGGGAACTCTCGGGCCATGATATCAATGTTGATCCCATCATGTTGCCATAAAGAATTTGTTACTTGTAGTTTATAGGTTTAAAGGTAGGCCTACCTAGTGGATCTTATAAACTGTAGGTTTTGGCTACATTATCAACAATCAATGCTAGGTGATAACTAGTGGCCATATCTGTTTTACTAATTGGCCAAACAGAGTGCAGAATAGACTTCTGCGATGTTCTTACATGCTCGATCTGGCCAATTTGACTGTGGTGCGTAATGCAGTCGGGATCAACAAAATGATACTTTATCATAAACCTAGGCTAGCAACAAAAGCTTCTCATGTTTTGTAAGTCCCACATTGATCTATGGTGATGTAAGGGAATTTTCTAACCTATGCTGACCAGGTGTGTATACTGGTCTGGTCAAACCTCTTCCAAATCCTTGACCCAGCAGAGAATCATTGTTAACATTAGTCTTGGTTGATGACCGAGGAACATATGTCGTCTGGACAGTTGGTGGTCCGCCGATTCTGAACCAACTATCAATCTGTTCAAACGTCAACTCATTTGTCATCTGCTTCGACATGATAATGTACCTTCTTTTGCCAGTCTTCTACAAAGATTGTCACCAAGCCTGGTGACTACGTTAATGTTACTCGGCCCAAGTTGGGTTAGCCTAGGCCAGGCTAAAGTGCAACTTGTACACTGAAAGATATATCGCCCGTACATGTATGCTAGCACGGGTATGGCCGAAGTTGCTCTCAGTGACTGGGGTTCCAGGTGGCCTGATCAAAAGCCAACGTAGTCTTTGGTACTAATTTAGAATCAGTGACCGGCAGTGTATAGGTGTATATTGACCCAAACCTTGTTATTCAATCTTGCAATTTGGACTATTTCAAGGTTTTTCAAAGAAGTTCAAGTTTCATTTGCAGCCCGACTTTCCAATGTTTTGATTTTGAAAGCGTGCAGGTCATGGAAAGTCTGTTGCCAAAATGTAGGTAGAGTTTCTGGCCAAACTTTAAAACTTCAATCGGCCAAACTGCTCGGCGAACTAAATTCCCGATCAGTGGGGGCGCGAATCCGGAGAGAGCCGAGGCTATCCTCCACCTTACATCGTCAGTCGGGGTGGAAATGACTGATCCGCTTTTCTTCTTTTTGCATTCAGCAACGGAAGAATTAGACCACTACTTCGTGTGTACACCCCTCCCCCCCCCCC
>KN884048.1:55296-71085 GCA_000934455.1 Apostichopus parvimensis
TGTGAATATTTCATATTTCATTTCTGTAGAGCTCAAACTATATAGACCATATACTCATTCATCCTTAAACTTGATTAGAACAATGAATGTTGAAATGTTTGCAAGATTAAATTGGCTTAAATGCGTCCTTGAACGATCTACGTACACTATCTTGTATGTATAGCCTTATTGAGGAAATAGAGTATATACAATCTCTATACATCACATGACTGATAGCTCAGCCGTATATAGGCAGGCTATATTCCTGCACTGAGGTAAGTGAACTTTGATTTAGTAACGATCATTGAGTACTCGGAGCTGAACGTGCTGGAATTAAACTGTATAGTATTGTTATCATTGTGTTGACTCTTCATCCACGAAGCGTACTATATAGCAAACCATTCCAATCTCTCTGCATTCAGTTTGAAAAAAAGCTGTGGAGTTCTGTTTTCTCTTTATTTAATGTGAATTAATCTCTTTTCGCGAATTTGGACAAGTTGAATATAGAATATATAATATGGCAGATATTTTATTGGAAAGTGATCATCCCACAAACCCTGACAAGGAAACAGGTAAGTGGGAGATTAGTATATTACCCTGTAGTTTATATACCTGTGTGTTTTGTTATAGTTTGTTACTTACTTTATGCTTGAGAAGTATATAGCATTTTAGTTTGTCATTGAGTACCTTACTACGTAAATTGTTGTCTCTATCATATGTAATGAATGGATGACAGCTGGTGGGTCGGGGTCAGGGTGCTCATGACAGTCTCGATCAACTTTCTTCAAATATCGAAATTTTTAATAACTTTCAACTTTTCCTGTCTAAAAAAAAACAAAAAAAACAATTATAAATCACTTCCCATCGGATCCGGGATTTTGTTTTTTCAAACAAATATTATATATAGCTTATGCAGATCCGTACATACGAATGTTATGTTATCAGTCGGCCTAGCAAACACTTCTTTTCCCCGTTCGAAAAGTTGCAGGAAAGAAAAACAAAGATCCATGCCAAATTTTCACTGACGTTGCAAGTAATTCCCCTCATTTCTGCATAAGTCGTCAAAGTTGTACGTAACAAACGACGTTGGTTTTCATCTAATGTAATATGAAGTCTTTTTTTCTTTCGTGGAAAGGAACGAAATAGGAAATGAACCACCTTTTAAACTTTGATCGTTTCCAACAAAATTTACCAATAATCTAACACACTGAAATGACTCACATGGCAATTCTATTCGTGCAAAAAAAAGTTCGTCATTGACGTGGACTACATGCACTGGTCTGATACCTTCATCCCTGATTACTATATGCTACAAAAAATTCTTGAAGCTGAATCACTGAAAAGATCATATTTTGATATTTGCCATTAGAACAATTAAGGCAAATTTGCTGTATAAGTGAAGGAATTCTGTTTTGATAGATATAATAAGCTGTGACATTTATTAAGCAAACCTTTACACTACCCTAAATATCCATGATGCCATCTTTGCAGGGCCCGAGATACACCTGTGAAATTGGGGGCAGGTGACTAATTTTCACTAGTAGTGTTGAACGTGTTGTGTATATGGAAGCAACACTCACATGTGGTGTTCAAGGCCTGTGGGCTGGCCCAGTCCAGGGGTCGCTTCGGGGCACGTGATGGGTCCAGAATCGAATCCATAGCAGAGGCAAGGGCAAGAGGTCCCTGAAAGCTTCTGAAATTTAGAGCTTTTGTACAGCATTTTCTGGCCCTGCTGGAACTCAAAATCGGGTTGTCGTTAATGTTTAAGGCCTTCATCGCTCCTCAAAGAAGGTTTGAATTTTGATGTTAATAACTTGTTGGTAAATGGTAATAAGTCAACCAAAACAAGTCAAGTTTTAAGTTAACGCTATTCTTACATTTTCCTATTGAGTTTTGTGTTGCATCTTTTGAGAAACTCACCTATAATCTGAAAATAATGATCGGTCTCTTGGAGGCTAAATATTCGTGCATCTAAAGCCTCAGATGTATAAAGGTCTGCTGTATATAGATCCCAACTATAGCACGCTATCATAGAAAAGTTTCTTGAGATTACGTAATCGACCTGCCGTGGTCGTAAAATGACCTCTTTTTACCAATTAGTCTGCCTCGCCTGCCACATACTTCTCTTGTATGAGGGTCATTTTGTGAACGCTGTATGATTAACTACACTGTAGACATGAACATATTTCCACACAGTCTTTACACAAAGAGCCTTATGGTGTTAAGAAGCTATGCATGCTAATTGTAGAGCCTGAGGTCGATTTATGACCGTGGCAGGTCGATTACGTAATCACAAAACGTTATATTTGGAGCCAAAAAAGCAGATCTTGAAAGGGGCATTACTCAAAAATATAAAATAAAAGTGATATTGAAATGAACCGGACTGGTAGCAGTGTTTCTTAACTGTGTACAAAATATCAAATTAATTCTACATGTGCCTTAAATCATCCTCTTAACACTGCTAACTTCCGTGATGTATATACAATTAGAACGTTGCGTTGGTCAAGGGGAGGACGACCTGTTTACTTGTCACTTTCACTATAGATCCGATGTGACGACATTAAAACATCCGGGGTATCAGTGATCTCCCCCATATGTGTATATAAATGCCTCGAGGACAGGACAGATCTAATGTAAACGGGGCCAGAGTCATATTCCAGGCCACTGTAAAACGAGGGAAGCATTTGTTATGAAATGAAATATTCAAAAGTTGAAGATCAAGAATAGATAACTAGTAAAGGAGGTATAATCATTTGATAAGAACTGACCATGATGGGAAGGAAGTTACTGCCAATGTGTAAAGATATTGGCTAAGAGATATCGAAAGCGAGCCCACGTATAGTATACAAGACACTGACACGATTCAATTTAATTTAAAATTAGGTGGTTCAGCTGTACAGCTTCCAAATCATACACCAATTTATGTTACAGTACAATCAGTAGTTATATATGATATAGCAATATATAAACACTGCCTGCCGTGATATTCTCCCAGTCTACAGGGGGGGGGGGGGGGGGGACTCAGTACAACCTTAGATGAGTTCGGATAGAAATGCAAAACCGATAAGTGTAAAAATAGAGTACAACTATATAACACTAGTAAAATTACCGGATGAGTGCGAGTGTCCAATGAAGATTCCCTTTGATATGATATACGGATATAATTATCATGTAGCCTATACCTGTATGTAATCTATTAGTTTCTGTATATGCATCATGGCCAATGTCCTGAGTACTAGAACGAGTACAAATTCCATGAGGCCCGCGGAGTGCAGGCAACTAAGCAAAATACAAGTCAAAGTAAACGACTGACTACAAGTCTAGTATGGTTTTTTTCTTTTTTTGTTAAATGTTGTTAAGGCACATAATTATTTCAGTTTCAGTAAATAGTGCTCTGTACTATAGTATCCACTCAACAAAATATTGAATTCTGGCATTCTCTCCTCATTACAAACAAATACCCGTTGAGGACCTCTATACAGTTTTATAGTTCAATATGAAGTGTGTATTTGCCGCTCGTTGTAAACGTATGGTGCCGGGCGAAGAGAAGTATAAAACTGAAGGGCTTGAATGCAATTACCTGTCGCAAATTGTTTCGACAAACTGAAGCTATCTGCTATAAAAATCCTTAAAAGTCTGTACTGTGTTGGGATAGTAGGAAATGTATGGACCAGTTTTATTTTTGACAATTTCCGTGACTTTGTTACTGGGTCGAAGGGCAACTTCATATATGTTGGCTAAAGTTGACGGATATAAGTTTATACGCAACATATACACGAGACACCCAATCCGACTAATGCATGCAGGACATGACGTGTTGTATTAGACCTATACACATCGTCATATAGACTTTATATGGGAGTATATACATGAGACATTCAATCCTACCGTATATAATGCATGCAGAACGAACGCGTTGTTTAGACCTACACATCGTCAATATGTAGACTCCATATGGCATATATGAGACATTCAACGCGACTAATGCACTGGCATACAGAACAGACGTGTTGTGTTGACATATATATGTTCACATCACATCCTATATTGCATAGCAGCTTAGGCATTACATGATACACCCAATGCAATTAATGAATACAAAACAAACGTACTGTAGTAGACCTACATGTCGTCACATATACACGATACACTGTCGCATTACATGAGACACCCAGTACGACTTATCATGCATCCAGAACAAACTTTATAGGCGTATCTACCACACCTCCCGGCCGGCCGGCTGATATAAGCCTACTATAGGCTGATATAAACCCACTCTATTTATCTACATTAGTAGACTCGGTGCATCATATGGGCTCGCCTTGTATTTGTGACTTGGTAGCTGAGAGAGACAGTCGTGCTGTTTGCAATCATGTCGTTTCTTAGTTACAGTTATTTATAGACGCTTGACTACAAGCCACCCCAAGTACTCCCACGTCTACTCAACTGTAACTCCTGACTAGTACTTCGTTAATTAGAAGGGAAATTTAATTAACTACTTCAAGTTCCTATACACTTGCTCCCGTGTATGGTCATCATACAGCATGTATAGGTGAATATACACAATGTTCACTTTGTCATGTGTTATTGTCACACTGAATTAAGTACCCCACAACGTCGAATGTCACTTAAGGAAACTGCTGGTTCGAAGACTATTCCCTAGTTACATGCACACTAAATGATAGGCCTATGTACAAAATTATTACGGTGTTAGGTCTTCGCGATGTTCCTCTCGTGATTAGTGTTATAGCTTCATAATTATAGATTCTGAATATTGTCCAGCAGTTTTGTATCCTCTAAAATCTTGCAGTTTCCTGTGAGCTTGTTTAGGTGCTCTAGTGTACTCTACAGACTAAGAAGAGGGTTTATATATGTTACAATCTCTTTGAGAACAGTTTACATGCTTATGTACAGTATAGGCCTATATGCTCAAGTATTTATTGTGCAGTTTTGGTTTCACAACGAGTACGGGGGCGGAGGGGATGAACAAATTCCAATTTCTAAATTGCATTTTGCAACAAAATTGATTGGTACACGTATATATATATAGGCCTATATACACATAAACGAAAAGAGTCTAAACGACCAAATTTGTAGAATATCCTGGAATGATTAATTGCCCGTTCATTAAGTCTCATTTTGGGTGAGAAACTATTAGGGAATTATCTCTTAGTTTGATATTTGGTAATCTTACACTGAGTAATAGTAAGTTTCGTGAAATATCATCCAAAATCGCAGATCTATTCGTAAGAGGATAGGCATGGCTTGATTATTGATATACTCTGGTTACATTCTTTCTCAGTCTCAATCGATATTTTGACGTCTTAATATTGTCATTCTTCAATATTAATTGGTTAAAAATGGCACTTTACATTTTAACGAGAGGGCTCAGGTATGCCACTGACATATCATGGTTCACAACATGTACTTAACTGTTTCTCACACTGGCATACGTATACTTCACATCAATCGAACATCACTTAAACTGTACTGAAGTGTAATCACTACACAACTGGTCTTCACTGATCAACAAGTGCCTATAAAAATGTAATTGAACACTTAAAAAAACACAGTTTTAGTTTCTGTTCCGACTAAAAGCGAAATTTCGCGATACCCGAGCCCTGATGGACAGATGTAATAGGCTATAAACATGAGTATCAACATTTCAGTTGTCGTATAAAATCGATATATATATATATACACATAATATATATATATATATATTTACTGCGTGATACGTATACAATATGCTCTATTCTGATGGCGTCGTATACCTGTTCTTCCGTAACTTTCGTGCACATACATATCCAGGCTTGTGTGTGTAATAAGCATTGGATTTGTCCCTGCAGGGATAGTTGTCAAAACACAAAATTCTTGTGGTTATTTCTGCACAAAGGGAAATCCTATTATTATATCTTTCAGTAACAGGTATGTAAGCAATTTCGTTCACATTCAGTATTAAATCGTTCATTTAAGGTTCACTCCTGCAAATAATTCGGTACTTACTTATCTGCCATCTATATCTAACCACACCCTCTATTATCGTGCTTACCTTATACAAGTCAATACAAAGTACAACAACTTGGGAACATTGTAAAACCGCTATGGAAGTATAAATACATGTCTGATAGAGGAAAATAAGCACAAAAAAAAATAACCTTAATATGTCTGTTCCATGCAGGTATGGAACCACATGTACCGGTACTATATTGAAGCGCCCGTAATGATATGAGTACAAGGTGCTTAATGTTTTTGATGGGTTCAAAGGTCAGCAGAGGTCAGGTAGAACCAAAATATATCAATCTTGTCACTCGCTGTATAATCCTGTGTCTCAAGAAAGTAAATAAAGTGACAAGTGTCATACTTGGCATGCGGCCTGCCCATGACGAGGGCAAGGTCCCTATTGCTCTTGATGGGGTCAAAATGTCAGCTGAGGTCAAAGTGTGAAAATCGTTAAAGCTTAAAAATCTCAGTAATCGCAACACGGAGAAAGTGCATTAATGAGCAATGTGTTTGTTATTCAATACCAGTCAGAATAGGCTGTCAAAGATTCTGCATCAAACTACAGAAATTGTTTTGCAAAGTTGAACAATTAGTTTGATAATCCACCCGCCGAGAACCCATATATAAATCAGTTTTGAAAATTTATAGGTGAAAATTGGAAGATACGGCCATATTATTAGTTTGACAATACGCAATTGTCATTGCTTTGTATACAGATGGTAACTTAATTATGCTTGAATAACGCTACGTTTATTCCTTTGTTTATCACAGTATTACCTTAAACGGTTTGACACTTTATATTTCATTCTGATTTATGAACAATCGCATCCTAACGTTTTTGATCGCAATAACACAAAATTAAAGCAATATAACGTAGGCTTGATTATTCTATATGTCTTCAAATTACGAGGGCCTGACGTTTCGATCCTAGCAGGATTTTGCTAGAAGATCCTAGAAGATCCGGCTAGGATCGAAACGTCAGGCCGTCTTAATTTTACACATTTTCTTATACAGGCTCTTCATGGTTACAAGCAGTTTGCTAACAGTTTTGTTTTATTTTGATGTTCAAATTACATCACTAAATCACTGAGTAACAAAAGCAGAAGCTGAAGTACACGAAAGCCAAACGACTGATATACCTAGTATAGTCTATGGGTATTGTTATTATTACCTCACATATTTTCCAGTTTTCGCCACATGTGTACAATCCCGCTACTAGAATAGCCGTGCTTATATTGGGGGGGGGGGGTATATGTGAGGTCGTAATAATACTGTGCCTCATTTCAATTGACTTAATTTGTTTTCTGAATATGTTATACGATCATTCTTTCTTTTTCCTCGGGAGTGTAAGGGGGGGGGGGGGGGGCGGTTGGTTTTCGGTTTGTCTTTTGATATAGTTTTCTTTGCATACATGATGGGGAGTGGCACTACTCGTTAAGCCTTGCAAAGTTTTCTATGCCGCTTCCTTCCCGTTGTATAATTTACCACCGCTACTAGAATAGCGTTGCTTATATGGAGGGGTAGGGGGGTTTATTTCAGCCTTTTCAGGTCATAGTAATTATGTGCCTCATTTCAGTTGACTTAATTTGTTTTCTGAATATATTACGATCATTCGTTCTTTCTTCTTCCTCGGGAGTGTAGGGGTAGGGTGGCGGTTTTTTGTTTTGTTTTTGTCCATATATTCTCCTTTGTATGAGGAGTGGCACGACTCGTTAAGCCTTGCAAGGTTTTCTAGGCCGCTTTCTTCCTCGTTGTATCATTTACATTTATGTCATAAAAATCAATGAAATTACATAATAGCGTTTACCTATTTATAATAGTCGTTGACCTATTATACTACAGAAGGTGGTTTTCTTTTCTCCTTCAAAAATGTTCACTGACACTTTTTGCAAAATATTTCGTTAATTAGACTACAACGTGGTAATCTATGAATTTGTAAATATAGCGGCCACAATTTGCTGAATAAAAAAAGAGGAAAAATTTCTGCCAAGATTTTTTTCGCTTTGAGACATTCTAGAAACTCATCAGTGAGGATAAAAATACTTGTTGATATGATTTAGAACATAAACTGAAGCATGCGGGTAGGCTATGACCTCCTCCCGTATACTACACCCGACTTCGAGTATTTTGTTTTCTTTTTTTTAATTCACCAAAATGATTTTGCTTACATTTTCATTATTTATTAGAAGAGGTCCTTTAATTTCGGGGAAAGCTATATCTTCACCATCTCCTCTCTCGCCTCCTCTCTCCATCTCCTCTACCACCCCCCTCCTCCCCCAGGCAATCCCCTTCTCATATCAAAATTTACTTCAATATACGTCCATTAAGATGTCTTCATTGTCGACCTGTGCTATAGCCTTTGTTTTTATAGCCAATGCTTAATGTCCAACTTTAGCATTATCAAAGTTGCTCTATTGAGCTGAGAGATATACATTGTCATTTGTCCCTCAGATATCAGGGAAACTAAATTCAAGTTCTTCGGTATTTGGCTAGTATAACGTTTTCCCCTCTCTCTATGTCCTTCCCGTTCGTGTTGTTTCCTGATCGGCTATTATATCTCTGGTATCGTTTTGGTTACGGTTCAAGTATCAGTGCAATGTTTCCTGTGTGACGTCAGATTGGTAAAATAACCCGCAAAGATATTCAGTTTCTTTAGCCATTCACAGCTGTCAAATCAGTATTTTATATATATTTTATCTAAATATATATATAAACCATTCTGTGACGTACAATAATTCCATAACCCTATTATATATCACACATAATTACCATTGTTTCACTGCTTTCAGTTGGTTGTCATAGGCCACACTATATGTAGCTTAGTAACCTCTTCTTGTCAATACTTTTTGAAGTACATCTTTGAAATCACTTATGCTATTTCGTTTCGAAAGACAAAGCCAATTTCAAGTAGGTTTTTGTCTTCGATGTAAGTTGGATATGTTAATGCATTGATGACTGTTTCGTATTCATATATAACAACTATAATGTTACCATATGCAGCCAAATATCACCGGTCGGCATAGCTGAATGATTTAAATAGTTTGATTCTTGAAGAAGAACCGATGTTTAAATAAAAGCTGAATGTAGCACACTGTGTCAGTCATGAGCCTATACTGTTTATGGATGTTTAGTATGGAAGACTAATAAATTTATGAGTATAGAAGACAATTACAGGTAGGGAGTCTAGGGGGGGGGGGGGGGGGGGGATACATAGGCCTAAATGGAAAGAAAACCGAGCAACGGAAACCTTACTGAGAAAGCCTTAAAAAGAGCAAGAAACATTGGGGGTGGGGGAGGGGGGTGGGGTGAGAACTGGATTCAGACCATTGACCTCGTGGGTTACATGTTCTGTGCTCCACCAACTGAGCTTTCCAGCTGTCATCATTGAATGCATTAAATTTCCTTTAGTTCTCCTCATTTTTGCACCATTTGATTCATGTCAACGGCCAAGTTTTAAAAGTAAATTACATAACTGCCAACGTGTAAGATATCACTTCACATTTTCACCGGGTCTTTACTCTCTATAAGGGGTTTCCATTTTCACTTTCTAATGGATGTACAGTTTAAGTCATATACTTGTCGAGTCATATACTCACACATTATATACTGTATACACTAACAAACGTTGGGCAATGATACATTTGTTATCAACGTGAAGTGACTATATAGGCTAGGTATATCTAACTGGCATCGGCTCGACATGGAAAGGGGGATGAGGAGGAGGGGGGGGGGGGGTAGGGGAGGGGGTTGTGAAGAAACTGTAGTAACATACCTATTTCATGTTTGATTATCGTTGATAACATTCTTGACGAATGTACATGCCTCATGTTTCATGTAATTAGTATATACACTACATAAATTGTACAACCTAGAAATTTAACCAATACATACATAATACATATAAGGCCTTGGTATGAAATACTCTACGTACACTATCAGTACATTACGAAACACATGACCATAGCTAAGAGTCTAACTTTATAATACCCGGATGTATGTCTCTCTAAACTGATGTTCATCAGATAGGCTAATTGTTATCTTTAACCGTTCCTTGTTTCGCGATGATTCCAATTGAACAAACATAGCAAAGCAACCCTCTGCTGTAGGTTGGATGTATCAGCCGTTTTGAGTGTTTGAATGATATACAGACAAACAAATGTATAAGTATTTGTATGTATCTAAGCACTGACGTCACTTACCCTTTAATAAAAGTACGTGTAAGGTGTGTCCCCCCCCCCCCCCCGCCCGTAAGAAAGATTAATTCTGTACCAAAAATTGAAAACTATAATATTATTGATTTTGCCGGTACTCTAGATATTTTACACATTTTAAAGATTAAAATCTTGAAAACTGGAATAGCTGCATCAAAGCAGTAGCCTACTTGCCCTTACTCTTTTTTTCTTGTTAGACTGTGTGATGTTAACCCTGAAGTTCAGCCTAAAATCCTGTTTCTTTTGTAACTAGCCATTTTAGCTGCTAACCCGTACAAGGCTGTAAGCTACTTTAAAATGTACAAAAGAATTGACCCTTTCAATAATAAGGAAACGATAAGGGGGTAATTATCAGCTAGGCCTCACTGCAAAATGCAACCAACGCAGAGATGTAACAGGAGATATTAATGATCAAAATCTGGAATTAGCAACTTCCTCTCTTTCCTTCTCTCTTCTGGGAGAGGAAATGACGTCAGCAAAATACCCAACAACAGACACAGGCTGAAGATTTCACTCTGTATATGCAATCATGACCGTTTATGGTAAAACCTATAACGGTCGTGCCGAAACACACGATATACATTAAATGGCGAGAGACATGTTTTGCGCCTAAACTAATTATCTATGAAAACAAAACAAATATTTGTCATAGGTATAGGTAACAAACAATTTATCTTTGGCCTAGTGACAGTCGATTTCGCCTTAACTCATGTGTGGTGAGCTTTCTCGAGGGTTTTAGGTATAGGAAACGAGGAATTAAAATGATGAAAGATCGTCAGACCAAAATGTGCAGTGCATTAATAGAGTGGTGTTTTTCACGGTCGAGTATTTCACTCCCACCCTCACCCTACCCCATCCCATCCCCATCACAACCCCCTTAAACTACCTGCAAATTGGAAGAATTGGAAGTGCTAAAGAATATCACCAGTTTACATTTAATCCCCCTTAATCGTAACTAAATTTTATCAAATGGTGGTTTAGGGGCGGGGGTGGGGGGGGGGATAGGCAACCGTCACCTGATACCTTTCCCTAGGAGATAGATCGGTAACGGACAACTCGGCCCCGCTCAGTCGATCACCCTGGATCCACGAGTGTCTTGCCCTACTGAAACTCCTTCCGGTGAAATCTGAGAATAGCATATAAAGCTTTCGAACACTTTATACCCTTGCTGGGGGGGAGGGGGCAGTATCCTCATTTTTCATTTCATTACATTGCCGTTGCATGCTCCACCTCCAACCCCCCTCCCCCCTCCCCTTTCCACTTATAGACTTTCAAAACGGTCTTGAAGTAGGCAACATAGAACGTCTTCTTGGTGGAAAATTCTTGAGGTTGCCAGAGAACAACACATTTTAGCTTGAATGACAGGCCATATTTTGACATTCTAGCATATTGGGGGCAAGGCCGGTGACCTTTAATTAAATTAAAGGGTACCGTACAACGTTCGCTCTCCCTTTCGTTAATGCTTGGGAACAGCCTGATTGAGAGGAACGTATGTTGATACATATATAGTACAGTATTGGAATAGGGCTACAAACATACTGATCATGAACCAAACCACCCACAGACTTTTCATATTTACGTCTATCGTTATTGTATAATTGGTGAGAACAACTATTTAAAAAATGTCGTAAAAATGAAAAGTGACCTACAGTAGCAGCTATGTACATCGTGGAGTATTTAATAGACACGGTCATCAATGCCTGAGCCATATATTTATGCACAGCTCCTACTAGCCTTCAAATAATTTAAATCGCTTCAAAAGTTCAAAACATAAATAACCTTGTGGTGGTTGATCTGACATTTATGTGGAAAAACAAAATTATTTCAACCTTTGGTATGTGTTCCTAACCAAATCCCATAAAATCTTGCCCACTTATTATTATCGACATATCGAGATCTGGTTAAAAGCCAACTTGATATTGCCCTTTCTTTCAACTCCATGAATAGAATTTCTACCAAAGTATAAACGGTCTGAGTGTTGTGGGAAATCTGATATATTTCCTCATGTGGTTTTTCATTTTACATGCAGGAAAACACATGACATGTCACCTGCACAATCTTCAGGGTAACCAGCGAAGGGGTAGGGGCGTACTGGGTTATGAGAGGGGAGAGGGGGTGGGGTTGTATGAGTTTATGAGGAGCTTCAGTCCATCCTAAGATCCCACCTCTAACCATTTTGTTAGATACCAAATTGCTAAACTTGGGTATCTTCTGTACAAATCAGCCTTGCCGTACAATTTTCAAGCAAACTCTTTCCGGCCCTACGCCCTCTCTTCCTCCTCTTCCATTACATAGTTGACAACATCAACAGTTCTGACAGAAATCCGCAAACTGACACGTATCTGGAAACAATATTTGGTCACTTTCCGCCGTATAGAAGTCTCGTTGAAATACGTTTACACTGCAATAACATTAATGATTAGGCCTATGGGCTATCAATGACATACTAACCGTTCGGTCATCGACACAACAGTTTAATTATTTTCATGTGTAACTATTTAGGGTGTGTCTTACTGACTGTATATAGCCCAATTAGGTAAAATTCGAAGAATTCCATTGGCGATATGTTCAAGGAAATTTATAACAAAAAATGATAAAGAAGTAGGCTAATGAGAACATTCCAATAAAAATGTTGACATGTACATTGGGAGTTACAACTATGGCGTGGAATAAGGTTCTCATAAAAGTAGGTGGACAGGTGTCTTTCCCTTGAGGTCGGTGATTTATATTCGGTATATGGGTAGGAAAACGTAGCAAATTGGTTTTAGGAATTCTCTTCATACAACTTGCTGGAAAGGTTGTTTAGATACTGTGGTGGCGGAGCACAAGTCAGAAGGGGAAAGCCCCCTAGCCCTTCTCATCACCAGCCTTTTCAGGAAAACCTCAGACGTTCCCCTTTTCATAAATAAGAAGTGCACATTTGGTGTAAATGAAAAGTGCCTTTTCTCCATTTTGTCATTAGAAAATAACCTACCGGTATTGTTGAAAACCCTGAGGTGCCATATTGTCGACAAACATTCAAATACTGCAATTTGTAGTACATAATACACTGCGGTGAGGTGATTCTCAAATCACGTGTCCCATTGTTCGAAGTTTCTGTGCCCCTCCCCCTTCCTCCTCCCCCCCCCCCGATAGAAACCACTTCCGTCGCCTCTGTTTAGAATTGAACCTATACGGTTCCATTAAATAACGGTCGTGATGATGTCAAACGTGCGTCAGAGATAATTATCTTTCGAAAGAAACTGCATCAACTATTTAGGTGACGTCACTCATAAATGTGTCTGTTTGCACATATAAGTAGGCTCGTTGTCATTGCGACGTGTGACTACAGGCTAACGATACATCCGAAATGTTGTAACCTTCCGTTAAAACTGAAAGATTTCTTTCCGCATTTGATGTACGTATGATATTCATATGCGGATGTGATCATTTGCAAGTTTGACGACACTGCATTCAAGAAATGAATCAACTTCAAATTGACAAGAGCTGGTTTTTAGTCGTTCATTTATAACAGACTGCATGAATAGGATACAAATTACAGTCCTTTCACTTTATTATATAGTATACAATATCAGAGAACAATGTAGAAAACGAAAACGTGCACGGTTACGTCACCAATAATACAATACAGTACGGTTACGTCAATATCAATTTGGTTAGTCCTGTGTTGTGTGTGTATATCTTCTCATTTCGTTTTCAATTTTATATATATACAATATATATATATATACTAATGATAATACTTAAATGACACTCCAATATTGGTTTAATGGTCTCAAGTTTCTCGATAGCCAAATAGGCACGTGCATATACACATGAAATTGTAAAGTCCCTACAAAGTCTTTCTTTATAGCTCTAGTGGTTCTAAAGGTCCTCAAATGTTCGCCCCCCCCCCCCTCTTTCGCCATGCGCAGCCTTCCTCTCCCGACCTTCCACAATATGCTAGAATATTGTTCACCCATGTTCACCCATGTTAATTCAAAGTCTATTATGTCATCGAGTCCATTTTATTTCCAAATCAAATGCATTTTGGGACACATTCTTTGGGCCCGAATTTGTGGGGCCATTATAGTTGGGACCATTCGGGCCCACATTTTGGTGGGGTCCAATAATTGGGGTAAACACATTTTTGAGTCAGTTTGTTTGGGCCGAATATTTTTGGGACCATTATGGCGCAAAGTGTTATTATAGACTTTGTCAACATGCATGATAACTGATTCCTGGTACGGTCCTCTGTATGTTGCCGCAGTAGTCAATAAATATTCCTCTTCATTTTGGTGTGCACAAGTTCATGTCTGAATATTAACATGTTTGGCTGACCACTCTATGAATATGTTTTGACATCGGAACCACTAAACGTTTTCGTTTCCTGGTTTGAATTATTCTTCATTCGTTATCCCTTATTTCCCGGAGCCCCGTTATTGAACCGGGCCCCGAAAATGTAACCCTTCAACCTTTGCTAGATACGCATGGGCTTTAGCTATAAGTAGGCTAACATGTTATATTTTCATGACTTTTTTATTTCTCATTTTAATGTGAAGCGTTATTGTAGCAATAAATTACTGGCATGGTTATAGCTTAAGACACGGAAATGACTAGTGCGTGAGGTTAAAGTTTAACATCCGTAACAAAGTGAACTCCATTCACGTCTGACGATCGCGCGCCTCTGGTATTTTAATAACTGTCCAGAATTCTCTATGTTAGACAACATTAAGAATGATAACGCAGACAGCATTGGTTGAACTATACCGGTGTTTCGTCGACCATTAAACGATTCTACTGCCCATATTTTATGCTTTTATTTTGTCATTTAATTGTAAAATGAACCTTTGATAGACTCCCGAGTATATAGCGTCTCCGTCTGAGATTAACGTATTAACATTTATATATTATTATGTATAGACGTGAAGGTTGTAAAATATTATGCTGTCAGTTACCGCTGACGGACGGATACATTACACCGGGAAGATTTAAGGTTATCGGCTATTACCGAACAAGTTGATGAGAATATGAGATGTAACTGTCAGTTAACAGATTAAACGGTTAAATGGATCGACGCAATTACCACGGTATGCATTGTACGTACCGGTATAGTAAGATAGACAAGGTGAGTAGAAGATTTTTTTTTATATAGGGACCATAGAAATTCATCATCAATTTCTATGATAGGGACTCATCATGGTGGCCATCAAAACGTTGGTCTACTAAATAGTTCGACATGAGAGATTGGCAGAGGATGTCTCGTACCTGCAGTTATCTTCTCTAGCCATGTTAACAGAACAGTGATCCCTTCCACGTTCGTTTACGTTCTTGCATTATGAATATGACCTTTGGTGACAATGTTTCATCGGTTAACCTCGAGAAAAACAGTTGAAATTAATATCTTATTTTCGACCACATTTTGCCAGTTTGTTGTTTGGTTGCCCACCTTAAGAAATGAAAGAGTCTAGAGGTGAAAGTTTGGGGCATATAAAATAAAACATATCAAGTAATGATGATATAGATGACCAACACATTGACCTAGTTTCCAGATAGTTCCGGTACATGAAAGTTGAGTCATTTCCGCTATTAATTTAAAAATAACATTTTAAAAATC
>KN884049.1:0-11969 GCA_000934455.1 Apostichopus parvimensis
ACTGTCAAGTCTGGGCATGCGCTGTCACAGCTAGGCAGGTCCATGTCGTAGGCACATCGCCCGCTAAGGTCCCATTCCAGAGTCGGTTCAAATTCTGTCACGAGAAAGGTAGAGCAGCAATTTGAGGCAGTTGTTAAAAAAATGTGTCAAGGAAAAAAAAAAAAAAAAATCTACCATTTAACAGTTGATATTTGGAATTCTGGCATTGCAACTTGGGATGAACAGCTGGTACTTGCTGAAATTTGTTTTTTAGTTTGGGGACACTCATAGTTGCTTAAAGAATGTCACCTAGCTTAAGAATAATATAATATATTCCAGATTGGTGATGAAAATAAAGCCTGGTTTTGATGTCATTAACAATGATACAAATTAAAATGTAAGCCAGTCATATCAAACGTTACACTCACTGCAGTTGCTACAATTTGCAATAGAATTTGCTGTGCATTTGCATTTACTTTAAAGCAAAAGTATTAACAACAAGGAGTATGCGAACTTTTGAAATACACCATCAAATTCAGTCACGTCAGCTGTCCGAAAAATTTAACGTCCACGACCCAGAAACTTCCCACGAGGACTGAGCCAACAACTACAAGTCCCACACCTCATCAGAATCGCTGCTGAGAATCCATGAATGCTACCTTGGACTATGGGCATCGGCAACCCCAACAAACTATCTCTAACTTTCCACCGTCTGCAAAATATCCTGCAAGACCCTCTGAAAAAATTTTTGCGACCCACTTTGGGTCCAACCCCTCAGTTTGAAACATCAGTTAACGTTACGTGGAGCAAATCATGAAGCAATGCCAATATCGCAAATATTTCGATCCCTTAACTCCTCGCGACACAATAATTAGCCAAGTGTTACAGGACAACGTAATCACATGATATGTTAGCTAGAGCTTGCTTATGTTCCACTGTACGCCATTTGTCCACGTTACTCACCATATCTCTCCTCTCGTACCCAGTACCATATCATCTTCTCGGTGTCCACCTCAGAGTAATAGATTGGTGTTGTATTCGTTGCTGGTGTTGTCGTTGTCTCGTTTGGGAAGTAGACAGATAAATACGAAGTCAGAGGAGTCCACACGTAGTCCATGCATGCACAGACCAACGTGCCATAGAAGATGTAATCTTCTTCGCTAGTGCCCTAAAATTAAATAAAACGGTAGTTAATAAGTGAACAAGGTTAGAAAATAAATCAAACAAATATTTTGTGCTGAAATTATTTGGCGGACACAACCATTACATGGTGCAAAAAACAGCTGAACAATTACGGTACTAACGAAACATTGCGGCTTAGCTTTAATCTGCGTACCTAGGTGTTCTTATCTGTAAGCACGGGAGATCGGAGGGGGTCAGAGAGACAGTGGGACAGAGAGGAAAGGGATAAGAGAGATGGGTTACAGTTCCATGTGTAAAACATAGCATCAATCACCCACTAAGCAGCACACTTGATCTGAATTGTCATTATGGTGGTTAACAGGAATATTAAAACATGAGAACTTGGCAGCAAGACTATTTCACAGGCCAGATCTGTATTATAACACAAATGTTTACTCCGGTACTACGGAATTTGCAATGGCTGCCAGTTGAATTGTGCATCAATTGTGCAAAATTCTACTAAATGCTTTTCAAATGCATCCACGGCCTTGCCCCCAACTACTTAATAAGAAATTCTGTCCACAGGTAACTCCAGCTTGCCATCTGCAATCTAGTTCTAAAGTTTTACTGGTGTATCTTACTGTAGCCACATACTGTACAGTCATCATGCTATTCATGTCTTCTTCTGCCTCTTCTCTAGAAATAGTCTGCCTCCCCCAAGTAAAAGAAGCTGAATCTGCATTTAACTTTAAAGTAACACTTAAAAGACTCATCTATTCCATATTCTCTCTGTGCTCTGCTGCCCTCTTTTTCTTAGTGCAAGGGTGTGTGTTTCACTATATCAGATTATGATGATGATGAGGATGATGATGATGATGATGATGATGATGATGATATTGATGGTGGTGGTGATGATGATGATGATGGTTATGGTTATGATGACAATAATGATGATGATGATGATGACAATAAGGATGATGATGATGATATGATGATGATGATATGATGATGATGATGATGATGATGATGATGATGATGATGATGATGATGATGATGATGACAATAATGATGATGATGATGATATGATGATGATGATGATGATGATGGTGGTGGTGATGATGATGATGATGATGATATTGATGGTGGTGGTGATGATGATGATGGTTATGGTTATGATGATGATGACAATAATGATGATGATGATGATGACAATAATGATGATGATGATATGATGATGATATGATGATGATGATGATGATGATGGTGATGATGATGATGATGATGGTGGTGGTGGTGGTGGTGATGATGATGATGATGGTGATGATGATGATGATGATTATATGATGATGATGATGATGATGATGATGATATTGATGGTGGTGGTGATGATGATGATGATGGTTATCATTATTATTACTGTTGTTGTTATTATTTTTTCTTAATTAGCTTAGTTAATACCTCATGTGTTGACAGTAGAGCAGGTGAGTAGGGTGTACGCCAGGGCATGATATGCTGGAATGATGTGTTACCAGTCAGCCAAGACCCAAATCTGGTGATCAAACTGGCCGTCTGGGTGTTGTCCTCTTTCACAAACGTGTAGTCTTTGGGAACCTCATAGATACCACCCCAGGCACCACGCTCGAATGCCTCTATTCGGTACTGTTTGGAATCAACATACAGACAAATAAGAGAGGATAAATTGTTCTTGATTTATAAAGACATAAAGAAAGTAAGCACAAAAAAGCGCAAAAATAAACGTCTCATGCCGGTAATCTGACCTAGTTTTGAATGAGGTGTAACAGAAGTGTTAGACACCACTTTCGATCCCAGAAAATACACACACAGCTTGCTACCGTCGGTAATTAGACACTAGTGTACAGTCAGTACATACAGCTGTGTCAAACCCACAGCACAGTGTATAAACGATATAGCGATGGACATCTCAGGTCCAGCTAAAGATAACAAGGTATCACGATTCATAACTGTCTGCATTTTGTAGCGACACGAACAAAACATCACTCGCAAGCAACAGAAAGTTAACTTTTTCAGATGGCCGCACTCGGTTTGGGGCGAGTCTTCAATGCCTTTAAGATACAACTCACCTTAAAGGTCTCAGCAACTGTGTGTTCCTTAATGCTATCGGTATATGAACTAAGTGAGTACAACAGTAAACTCTTTACTTAAGATACAACTCACCTTAAAGGTCTCAGCAACTGTGTGTTCCTTAATGCTATCATCACATGAACTAAGTGAGTACAACAGTAAACTCTTTACATAAGATACAACTCACCTTAAAGGTCTCAGCAACTGTGTGTTCCTTAATGCTATCGGCGTAACTTAGGATGGAATAGTCGGTGTAGAGAGATGGACTTTGTTCATTCCGGACGGTAACGCTACTACTGTTCCATCCGATGTTCGTAGCTGAGGTCACCAGGAGGGTCCACCCTCCCCCGTCCCTCGTCATGTCACAGAAGACATTCAGCTGTTCGTCGTTGACCCAGATCGTGTAGACCCCGTCCCCAGGGTCCTCGTCTCTGTATCTGCCCACGGCGTAGTGCATATTACAGGAAACGAAGTCTGTCAATAAAGTGAGGCAGTAGAGCAAATTGTATGTATATATGTATATGTATGTATTTAGATCCTCCTGCAAGCAGGAACTCACGAAGAAGCCTCATTGGCTTATCAAAGCCGCAGGCTGAACGAAGTCAGTCTCTTACATTCATATTTAACGTCCATGATTATGAATTGTTAATTGTCAACAACTCTATAACTGGACGACATACATTAATCTGGGAGTGACTCGAACCGGGGACCTTATGATTGAAAGGCACCGGTGTTAACCACTAAGCTAACACTCCTAATTAAATTAATAGATAATACTGGCATCTTGGTTTGTGAGATCAGAATTAGTTTTTTTTTTCTGTGTATCCTAGCCTGTGGCAACATATGGCAATCTGTGTTACCGGACAGACAAAGTACTAGTTTTTTACTACATTTTGTTAACTACTCAAACCTTTGTTTTCCCATGCAGCATCATAACTACATGCAAAACGTTTATTGGATATTTTCAACCTTTCTGTCACTTCCTGAATAAAAGTTAAAAAATTAGCAAGTTTAGCTAACAAATGGTATTTTTACGGGAATTTAGTACTCTGTAATTTTTGTAAGTATCAAAATTTTGCAAAAACTCAAAAGGAAGAGTTGCATTGAATTACGTATTACTTACAAAGTTCGTAATATTCCGACGCGTCGTTCTGTGTCAGGGTGAGGCTGTTTGTTAGTGCACCCTCGCTATAGAGGGTACAGTTTTTCTCGATCGAGTATTCAAAAGAAACACAATTCTGTTCTCCCAGACAGAGCAGAGAACAATTCCCCGCCGTTTCCACGTATTTGTAAACAGCCGATCCGTTAGCATTGAGCGTAGTGTCGGCCGTATGCTTGAAGTATTGCAGCGGATCCACTGCAAAAGAAAGATGAAGAAAGCATTTTTATAAATACTCAGAAGTTTTAAACTATTTCCTCTGCTAGTTATTAGATAAAACAATCCTCTTTTAATTTCTCTGCCCACGTACAATATATCCAGGCAGCGACAAAACTAAAAAAATATTGTTTATGGCATCTTTGAAATTAGGGGTGTATTCAGGATTTTAAAACAGATGGACTGAATATTGAAAAAAAAACAATTGTGGAACTAGTCAAACACAATGTACATAAATGGCAGATCGGTACTGCTGCTGTTGCGATGGACTGAATGTTTCAATTTTGAGTAGTCTTCACACGTATATTTTCGTTTCAATTGGTGAGTGATTTTATTTCAAGAAATTAATCTTCCGTATTCGCGTGTCTTGATTAATCAAAACATACAGACCTACGGAATTGTTGAAATCATGAAAGCATTCTCGTAGCAGTGAGGGGATTTTATTTCCCAGAAAACGGGTACCGGTTTTGTGCGTTTTCGATTTGGGTTGAAGTCAATCCCCTAAAGGGGGGGGGGGGATCTTGGTGCCTTTCCCAGAAAGGAAAAAAACGAAAATTGTGACAGGAAATGAGTGCATGCTGCACTTTACTTAGCCTATAAGCTAGGTCCTATTAAGCAGGTCTATGGGCAAGGTTGAGCTGGTTACTACTTTTCATATTTTGTGTGGGGTTGCAAAGGGGTTGTAGGTGGGGGGGGGGAGTGTTAACCCCCTCCACTACATTTACCATCTATTTGTGCTTGGAAATTATGCTTAAGCACAAGCTCTGAGTTCTCAAGTAAGGATCTGATTCCTAATTATCTAACGTTGGGTGTATATTCCATCGCTTCTTGCCCTCGAAAGGCAGACCTGTAATGAGTCACTACATGTGACGGTCAAGCGGAGTTATTCGCCGAGTGGATTTCTCGATTCGAGACGAATCATTGACCTGAGGTCACCGTATTTAGCGGCGGAAAGACTCCGCTACTTTCTTTGGGTTTATGCTTTACTAGAAATGTTAGCGACTAAACTCGTGACTTAAGTTACGTCACTGCCAGAGAGAATGGAAGATGTACCCAGCTTTCAATGATTCCTTACCAAACCATTTCCTTTGTGGAGTCTGGAGGCATTTAATGTTGTCTCCTTCCTCACAGGCCATCGACCTCTTCCTGACCCCCACCGCCTCGCACGTGACGGAACATCCTCCCCAGTCACTCCAAGAGTTCAGAAATTGGCCGTTAGCTGCGAAAAAGGCAATTGTGAAACAGATGTTAGTAGACAAAAAAAAAATGATATTCAAACTAGAAAAGGAAAAGAGACACCAAATAACTGACCCAAAATGGTCTGTTTGAAACATTTACATGAAAAAAATACATTTATATATATTTAAGGTTTGCAACTTATTTTTTTTCAATTGACAATTGAACAATTATTTTTAGTTATGAAGAAAAATTGATCTCCACATATTGCACTGACTGAGTAAAAACTAAATATTGATTCTCCCTTGGTTTCATAGTTTGGTTTAACATGAAAAAATGGCAGTTCTTTTCTTTTATATTCACAAATACTAATTTTGACTTATCGATTGTTTCTGTGAATACAAATCCATTAATTTGCTAAGAGAAGATATCAGTCATACACCTCATCGTGGTAGGTTTGTAAACTGTATTGTTAGTTCAGTTGACCTGTCCATATAAGGTCAAACCTAAAGGGCTTACTTGGCTCTCGGACTCCGTAAAACTCCAGTCGTAAGCCGATAGTGTTGTTCCATGTTTGAGGTTCTATTTGCACGTATCTCACTCCGATCATGTGATCCAGGCTGTGCCGTACTATGCTGCTACTGTCCATGTTGGCTTGTATTAACTGTCAAAGTGTAAACGATGAATATGTAAATAGTAGAGTATGAATATTCATTAAATGATCCACAGAAATAGACAAGAGCATGACAATGATTTAAAATAACATTCATCCAAACTATGTGATCCAGGCTGTGCCATACTATGCTGCTACTGTCCATGTTGGCTTGTATTAACTGTCAAAAGTAAACAATGAATATGTAAATAGTAGAGTATGAATATTCATTAATGACCCACAGAAATAGATAAGAGAATGACAATGACTTAAAATGACATTCATCCAAACTATGTGATCCAGGCTGTGCCATACTATGATGCTACTGTCCATGTTGGCTTGTATTGACTGTCAAGTGTAAAAAATGAATATGTAAATAGTAGAACATGAATATTCATTAATGACCCACAGAAATAGATAAGAGAATGACAATGACTTAAAATGACTTTCATCCAAACTATGCCGTACCATACTGGCACTGTAAATGTTGACTATTTTTATTAATATTCAATGACAATGATGTAAAATGAAAGTATATCATACACCACTGCTACTGTAGGGCCCATATTGCCTTGTCTTAAATGGCAACAGTAGAATATGAAAAATATTCATTGTGACCGATTGATTATTTAGCAAAGTGACTACAACATGTCTGCATCACAAACCACAAACTCATTGCAAAGAGAAATGAGTTTTTCTGATTTTTTGGTGATATTCCAATCTTGTTTTATTATTATTATTATTATCATATTCCAATCATTTTATATCCACATAGGAAAATAATATTACTACAAACAAGTTGCATTTTAATGAAGTTCTAACTACAGAGAACATTAGCAGCTATGAAAGCTTAATATTTCAAATGTATCAAGTCTTATCCAGTGAAGTTTTTAGCCAGGTTTTTTAGCCAGGTTTTAGCCAGTGAAGTGAATGTAAAGTTTTAGCCAGTGAATTTAGTTAACCATTCATTCAACAAACATTCCTCAAGTTTGAGAACAAGATATCGAGAAGGGGTTTTCAACTAAACATTGTGGAATAATTTTCTCTTCAATATATTAAAGTTTAACATTGCTTGCCACCAGCACATCTCGAGAAGAGTTAGACAGTCACAAATGTTTGACATAAAGGAGGCGATAAGATGGGTTTCTCACCTTCCATTCCAAGCTGTCTTCCTTGTAGTACGCCCAGGAGATACCGTCCGTCGAATACTTCAGGAAGAAACCGGTCACAAAACTACCACAGCAGGGTATTCCCTGCGTGGCTATTCCTTTTAACGTTATCGGACCGCCAAAATCAACCTGAAATAGACCGGGAAGAGTGGCCAAATGTAAAACTGTTCACAAAATGGTGGAGAAGTTTGTTTAACACAGACTGCCTACATCAGGTGGGAGTGTTAGCTCAGTGGTTAACGCCGGTGCCTTTCAATCATAAGGTACCGAGTTCGAGTCACTCCAAGATTAATGTATGTCGTCCAGTTACAGAGTTGTTGACAATTGACAATTCATAATCATGGACGTTAAAATATGAATCTAAGAGACTGACTTCGGTCAGCTTGCGGCTTTGATAAGCCGCATGATGGCTTCTTCGCGAGTTCCTGCTTGCAGGAGGATCAATAAAATACATACATCAAAGCTTTTGTATTTACAGTCAATAACGAACATATCCTAGTCCTTTTTTCATGCCAAGTTTGTTTTAGTCAACCACCATTTTTACCATACGGATACCAATGAGACCCAGATAGTATATATATTTCTGGCTTAACATGTGTCTAACATATTACATTTTCTTCTTCTTGAACTTGTTGTAAATCCACCCTTAAAAAATGTGTTGATGTTTGATTTAAAAAAGCATATTTTTTTTGGGCTTTCTTCATTACTTTTTGCCATTACTTTAAGTATCCTGTTGTCTTTCATATAAAAACATAGTTTTGAAATTTTAACATAAAAATAATAGCTTAATTAAGCCACAAATATCAAGTTGTCATGGGTGTGGGTGTATCATCTGTCAATAAGTGTGGCAGTTCTACACATAATTTTCGTAAGGTAGCAATAAATTATTTCAGAAAGAAAGTGAGAAACGGATAGTGAATTAATGGCAACAGGCTATGTGCTGATGTATGTGCTGTATACCCTGGGCTTACCCTCTGTCTCTGGAAATGATCAGAACAGTTGTGGAAATCATTTTTCACTACCAGAGAATTCCTGCAACCCACAATGACAAATCATCAACAGTGTCATACACCACATAAATGATTATAACTCTACACTACAGTTCTGTCCAAGATTTGTCAATCTCCCTGAGACTCTTCACTGAGAGTATAAAGACTTAAGCCTCAGGCCGATAGACTAGGCCTGCATAGCCTAACGTTACGGTACTCACCTACAAGGCTAAATCGATACATTTTGGTATTATACTTACTTACGGCTCTCGCTCAAGGCGCACCACTTTAAAGATCCCACCCAGTGTTTTCATTTGGACAAGAAAAAAATGCCTCGGACAACCAAATATGAAGTCGAGGTTGTCCGAAGGACAACTTTGAAATTTTCTTAAAAATGAGCCCTACAGCAATAAAAGAAAATATAAACGAACCATTATCCAAGGGTCTGTGTCGTTATTAAGAGGTTGCCACCCAGCCGCATCACTAGGACGGCTCAAACGTGCTTTTTTACGGTATTCACTGTGGTCACTTCCTTCGGATGACGCCGTAATTTGGGACGCAGTGATGACTTTGGATTCCATTCCGAGATCGGGCCCATCCAACCCAGAGGTCTCGTCAGAATCTACCACATTGAACAACAGAATGACCAAAAATTAACTATAGCTACGATCCCCTTAAATGAGGGACAAAGATGATATTTGTGAACAGAGTTAAATTAATAAGTTTCTTTCTTCCCAAATCTTTCTTTCCAAATCTTTCTTTCCAAATCTGCAGAATATTAATTAATAAAGTCAACTTACGGACTGTGATCTCCACTTCAGCCAACGATAGAGACATTTGATCCATCCACAACTGAATGCTGACGTAGCGTCCTACGATGTCACATGATACCGTGAAGGCATTTGCATTAGCACTATCTGTGTCCACAATGACATCGCAGCGTCTGTTCTCTTCAGGTCTGTCACTTTGGCCCACTCTAACGACATAGGGTACTAACTGCCAGTCTGTGAAGAAATATGAGTTAAAAAATTGTTTTAGCCTTGGCCAAGGAGGATTTATTCCCCAATATTATTAGTCAATGACAGCAGCTGTAGTACCCAATTACACACGATAATTATTATGATATTAATATAAAATACCGGCATGGCACTGCAGTCGTATCATTCCATCACATCACATCATAATGCTGTCATAGTCATAGCATGAAAGCTGATGAACATAATATGAATGATATATACCAAAGCCTTCCATCTGATATATCCAAACATCATCCATGTCTTGGTTGTAAACTATCCATGTAGTATTTACAACAGTAGTAAACTATTCATGTAATACTTACAACAGTAGTAGCACAAGCACTCCCTGGGATACACGGTGACTGTCTTTACCAAGCTAAATTCACCTAGGTCCAGGGCCCACCAAGGATTAGACTCCTTCTTGGTTAGGATGCAAGAGCCATCATCCCAACTCATGCTGGTGTTGCCGTCGATGGCCCTATTTGCTCGCCCGTCAAATGTCATTGAGCTCTGGTAAGCTGTAGCAAACAATGCAATGTTGCTGGAAGACACTGTGGACAAGAAGAGGAAGAATAAAGTTAAATAATACATACATAAATACAGTGTAGTAAAATCTTGGAATCTGCTTTATTTTACCACTAGCCACTAAGCAATACTGACACCAAATGCACAAACTAATCATGAGAATGTCATAATTTTGATCAAAATGTAACCAATTGTTTCTTTCGATAGTGTGCATTCACATTTTGCAAAAATTCCTGTCTAACTTTCACTTGCATTATTCTGTATTGTAATGTACTTTAGGACTGTGTACTGTAAGATATTGTACTATAGCATAGTGTATACGATAATGTATAGAATAGTGTACTATAGGATAGTGCACTTAAGGATAGTATACTATAAAATATTGTTCTATATGACGTGTGAAATTCTATATAGCCATCGACACTGGTTCAAGATTTGGAAAAGCCAATAACGGATATAGTTATTGAGTTAACTTCTGTCTGTGCCAGTTATCAATAAAGGGGTTAATTTTCTGTTTCCATTTTTCAAATAATAGACCTAAATAGCACCACCTCAAACTTTATAAATCATACAGGTTTTGCATATTTTTTTAAGCAATATTTTTTAAAGTATTTTCCTTTCTTTGCTGATGACACTTCCAAGTTATTCCCAAACATATATTGATGAGTAGTAAAATCAGACAATTTCTTTGCTCTTTGAGGTACACTGATTTAAGAGAGGAGGGGTAAAATGGTTGTTAAAGTTTAAAGCATTATGATAAACCTTATTTGATGTTCTAGCTTATTAGGAGGCCAACCTGATGACCGTAATAAATACCTGAGCAGTTTACATCCGCACTGCAAGTCTGCCTCAGAAACATATCGTTCCGATCGCAGTCCTTGCCACCGTGGTCTGGGGACGGATTGTCGCAGGGCCGATAACGGAAAGAAACACCGTTGTGGCCGCAGTTAACGGAGCAGGGCGTCCAGTTACCCCAGCTTCCTACTCCTCCATCGACTGGTTTCATTTTGAAAGAGAATAAATTATTTATAATTGATAGATATTTTGTTAGTGCACTGCTCTAGTGCCACCACTGATTGTATCTTTAGTTTGCAGAATTTTGCCAGATGTTGTAAATTCTATCGATCGACAGTTTTTGGGAGTTATTTCTTTAGCATCGATTCCATATTCCAATCTAGTTCTCGAACATTCGGAGCATCGATTCTGATGAGAGGGGATCTGTTGAGTGGGGGTTCTGGTGGGTGGGGATCTGTTGGGTGGGGGTTCTGGTGGGAGGGGATCTGTTGGGTGGGGATCTGTTGGGTGGGGGTTCTGGTTGGAGGGGATCTGTTGGGTGGGGGTTCTGGTTGGAGGGGATCTGTTGGGTGGGGATCTATTGTGTGGGGGTTCTGGTGGGAGGGGATCTGTTGGGAGGGGATCTGTGTAGTGGGGGTTCTGGTGGGTGGGGATCTGTTGGGTGGGGTTCTGGTGGGAGGGGATCTGTTGGGAGGGGATCTGTTGAGTGGGGGTTCTGGTGGGTGGGGATCTGTCGGGTGGGGGTTCTGGTGGGAGGGGATCTGTTCGGTGGGGATGTTGGGTGGGGGTTCTGGTGGGAGGGGATCTGTTGGGTGGGGATCTATCGGATGGGGGTTCTGGTGGGTGGGGGTTCTGGTGGGAGGGGATCTGTTGGGTGAGGATCTGTTGGGTGGGGGTTATGGTTGGAGGGGATCTGTTGGGTGGGGATCTATTGTGTGGGGGTTCTGGTGGGAGGGATCTGTTGGGAGGGGATCTGTCGAGTGGGGGTTCTGGTGGGTGGGGATCTGTCGGGTGGGGTTCTGGTGGGAGGGGATCTGTTGGGTGGGGATCTGTAGGGTGGGGTTCTGT
>KN884049.1:12147-34344 GCA_000934455.1 Apostichopus parvimensis
GGGAGGGGATCTGGTGGGTGGGGACCTGTTGGGTTCTGGCTCAGTCCTCAAAGAAAATCTGGATTGTGAGACTAACAGTTTGCTGTGATTTAACACTCAGAACTCTCCCATTTCCTATCTCCCTCTCCTATTTGGCTACAGGCTGCAAATAATTAACGCCAGAATTTATTTACAAAAACCAACAAGTGACAGAGCCAGCACTTTTAAGACATACCTTGTACTTGAGATTTGATCACTGTACTTGTCGAAGTAGCAATAAACGATATTATCTTAACATCAAAAACGCTCTCAGTGATTTAAGAGCCTAATAACCATACATTCGACTTACTGGGACATGGGTGGGTGCCACATATGTCGTACTGGATATGATCCCCGACACAATCGTCCCCATTGTACCTCGGGGTTGGGTTCGAGCAGTTCCTGGTTCTGTACGTTGTCCCGTTGCCACCGCAATCGATGGAGCAATTACTCCAAGCAGTCCACTCGGTGTAATTACCATGAACTGTGGGCAGGAAAGAATTGACCAAAGAAAAATTGCCAGAAGCTTACGATGAACGTCCAGATTGCCGATGCAAGTTCCGTTAGTTATTGATGATACCGTGCTACATACGAGACTGCCTTCCACCTCTCATAGAAATGGTTCCCAACCTACCCTTCCCCTTCCCTACCCACCCCCATCACCCTCGGAAACTTGCAACTTTTGCATTAGCGGGTGGGTACCTTTGAACAAATCATATCATATTTTTTTACATAATTCAGTATATATCAACATGTGGTCGGAGTGATACAGTATCTCGTATGGAGGTGTTCAATCATGAACATAACTTTCTTTATGCCACAACATGAACGTAACAGTTTATTGTTTCATTTCTATGTCTTTTGCATTCTCTAAGCCTAATTTGAAAGTATACCATACATGATGAAACTCTGATTGCAGACTGCTGTGCAGTTATAATCTTTCCAGGTATCTTAAATTGCCTTTAAGTAAGTGGTTGAGTCGACTATCTTCAGATTCCCACAAACTCGGTATAAAACGATAAAGCTGCGATAAGAGTCTTTATTGAGCAGAATTCAGGGTTCTCATCACATAAAATAATTCTACATACCACCATACACAGAGCTGCATATTTCCTTAGGAACACATTCTTCATTTACAATGATGAAAACCTAACAAAATGAGTCAAACATCATATTAAATTGATTCAAGAAGCTACACTAGTTGACTATATCGCTTAAATATTTTCTAGTAGAGAAACAAAGAAAGAATGAAAGAGGAAAAAAAATTCCAGTTTTCACTTAAATTACAACTGCAGAGACAAATATAAAAGAAATTAAAGTTTCTGATTTTTTTTTCTCTTAGATCTCACATATATCATACAAGAAATTTTGTAGCCTTGTTTATAGAAAATGGCAACGATTATTAAAATACTCCTTTGAACAAATTTGTGAATTAAATGTGACATCTCTGTTCTGCCACCAGCATATCTCATTCAGTATTCAGGTTTCAAGGACAACCAGTGTGTAATATTCTACGACTAAACTATTGTTCAAAACTTTTATAAATATTTCTTTGAAAGACTTACTAGGACAGGTTACATTTTCACTGCAATTTCGAACTTGTTCCAGAGGATCGGAACAGTTGAAACCGCCGTAAGCCGGAGCTGGATCGGTACAGCTGCGGTTACGATATTGCGAACCACCACCGCAAGAGACCGTGCACTCTGTCCAGGTGGACCAGGCTGACACCCCTCCATCGACTGTTTTTAAAACGAAGAGGACGAGAAGAAATAAAAAAGTAAGAGAAATTATATCTGATATT
Organism: Apostichopus parvimensis; assembly: GCA_000934455.1. Classification (NCBI taxonomy): domain Eukaryota; kingdom Metazoa; phylum Echinodermata; class Holothuroidea; order Aspidochirotida; family Stichopodidae; genus Apostichopus; species Apostichopus parvimensis. The sequence continues at coordinate 13,967 of KN884049.1, forward strand.
TTGATCAGCAGGGAAAATAATTTTGCACGATAGCAGTAGTTCTGAAGGCTCTGAGCTTTGTCTTTTATATTTAATATAAGAATACTATGATGCATGTATTCAAAAACTGTGATATTAATCATTATACCCACTTGTATAGCAACCTGACCAGTTTTGCAAAGCATTTTATGATGCGTTTCTGGATAAATGTTTCCCTGAATATGATATTGAAGCTACCAGTGATGGTAGGTCTGCAGATTATTAAAATATTACTATTAATTACTATAAATTAGGAAAGGCGAGCTACAAATTTTCTGAGGACAGGCATCGACATAAGCTAAAAGCCTACAATGTCGAGAAAACAACCCACATTAGGTTAATACGGTTTGCCTGTCATTGAAGGTTTTATCAATGAAAGTATGTTGTTAATTGTACTGCAAAGGGACTTTAAAGTAATGCATAGACTTCACGTAATGAAAGTATGTTCTTCATTCTAAATGCATACCACTTGTACAGTGAAGAATGGAACTTTTTCATATAATTCACCAACTTATCTAGCATAGCATCAGCACCCTACTCAGCACACCAAATGAAATTATATAAATCATTCCACTGTTTCATTTTTAACGTCAAGCGACGCCGTGCACTTACTTGGACAAGGATCCATGTTGCAGTCTTCAACGTCGACCGACGGCTCGACGCAATCAGCTCCACCATGTTGAGGAGGGGGGTTATCACATGATCTGGTTCTGTTTTTCAAACCCCCTCCACAAGTAGTGCTACACTCAGTAAAGTTACTCCAATTACTGTAGGAGCCATTTACTGTGCAAATGAAAGGAAAAAATTTAGACATGAATACACGTGGAGTGTTAGCTCAGTGGTTAATGCCGGTGCCTTTCAATCATAAGGTCCCGAGTTCGAGTCACTCCCAGATTAATGTATGTCGTCCAGTTACAGAGTTGTTGACAATTGACAATTCATAATCATGGACATTAAATGTGAATAGAAGAGACTGACTTCGGTCAGCTTGCGGCTTTGATAAGCTAATGAGGCTTCTTCGCGAGTTCCTGCTTGCAGGAGGATCTAAAATACATACATACATACTCACGTACAGTACATACATCCATACAATACATTGGTGAGTTATCCTGAGCATCTCATCCAAGTCTAAACTTTCTTCGCTCGTTAATTGGGTTTTTTCTTACAATTTCCTACTTAATCACTTTCTAAGTTATACTTTGATAAGTATATAAATTCCTGGCTATTGAAATCCCCTCCCTCTGGTATAGTTGCGGATCCAGGCACCACCTTTTCAACTTCAGATCAAAATTCAAATGTGATCTGTTATGAGCACAACCTCAGGGAATTAGACTTTGGGAGGACACTCCAAGCCCCCCTACATGGTAAGTTGGCTTAAATGGTGCCCCCTCCCCTTCACCCCACACACACCATCCTCTTTTATACAATCCTGGAATTAAAATTTATTATTGCAGCTCTTTGTCATTTTGTCAACAATGTTTAACAAATGTTTATATTTGTTCTACAACCTCATGTAATGTAAATGTACAGTATGATACTATTTTGTACGAACAGTAAGGCTTAATGCATGGCTACAAGTTGAAAGCATATATTGGCCCTATCGATTAATACTTTAGTCTAACATAAACGCACACAAATCACAGAACAAATATGGATGAAGATATAAAAGGTTACACTAGATGTGTGAGACACATTTTTCAGTACTGGATTAAAGACTAGCTAAATTACATATATAAAGCAGCCAAAGGTTTGATCTTTTAGTTGTAACATATTATATCACATGACATGGCCAAAGGAGTGTTAGGAGTGTTAACTCAGTGAACGCCGGTGCCTTTCAATCATAAGGTCCCGAGTTCGAGTCACTCCAAGAATAATGTATGTCGTCCAGTTACAGAGTTGTTGACAATTGACAATTCATAATCATGGACGTTAAATATGTATGTAAGAGACTGCGCCTTTGATAAGCCAACGAGGCTTCTTCGCGAGTTCCTGCTTGCAGGAGGATCTAAAATACATACACATACATACATACATACATACATACAATGGTTTGATCTTTTCGTTGTAACGTAATACATTACATGAAATGGCCAAAGTGAAACAACACAAAACTCTTTAAAAGTGTCGCAGTGGATCGCCCCAAATCCAACACTGTGACATAATGTAGTTGAACTAAATGATCAAGAAGAGAAGGGTGCAGATGAGGGGCAAGAATAGGACCCTGTTGACGAAACACCCTGTAATCTTCTGCAAACTGTGAGGAACACAGCCCAAAACATTTCCCCACTTTGTTTTGTCTCTAATTTATTATAATACAGCAGTATATGATCAATCATAACGAAGACCCATACAATGTATAAATCTGTACTTAAAATACACCTCAGATCATACATCCTGGTTCAAAGAAGGAATATCAAGAATTTATACAGAAGTTGATAAACCATCCAGATAAATGCAAATGCTAATTAAAACGATATCTAGATATTGTACGGTAATGATTTTGAGATAGAAGTAACGCTATCTTATCCGTATCACTTGATTTCGCAATACGTGCATCCTGGTTTGGAGAAAATCATTGGAGAAGCTTGGCATATGACCAAGCAGGACAGTGATGAATATTCACGATGGATGTCTGGACGAGTTTCCTGTAAGAGTTGTGATTGGATAATTGAATAAGGGAGAGGACAATAGCCATGCAGATGGCTTGGCGGATAGTATATATTGACTGTGATTGTTCCACTATAGTACAGAAGAGTATAAGCACCATTAATAATGTTTGTACTGTTTACAGGATGTTGTAAAGATGTGTAATAGGTGTCTGTGATTGGTCAATCAGATATTGTAGTGCTTAAACTCCATCTAGTTGACTAAGCTATGTACATAGAGTTAGTACACTATTGTAATACCTAAGGTATGGTAGTGTGTAAGGGTTAATTCTCTTCATTAAATTTGTCAAATAACCAAGGAAGAGCATAAAACACATGTTTTCAACTAGATATCAGTATAGTGGTCATTGTGTTAATGGCACCATCATGATACAGTGAAGCTGAAGTGTTGATCAATGTTGATTGGTCAGTAATGGTAGTCTGATAGCAAATTACTGATGCTGATTGGTCAATAGGAATTAATGTAGAGGGTAAGTAACTTTCTAAATCTGTTCAAATTGTATTGCCTGCTGTTAATATCAAATGTATTGTTGATCAAAATCTTTGATAACAGGAGAAAGGAAAAACAAACAGATCTAGAGAAGAAAAAGAACAGGGTCGAAAAAGGGATAAGAAAATTAAGAGATTATATTGTATAAATTGCACTTAAAAGAAATATACTGCGTTAATATAGGGTCAATATTTACACAGGTTAGTAAATTGAAAATATGGGGGAAATATTTTAACCCTTAAATGTTGAAATTATTGACATATATCCTTCGTTCTCAATTGGCTTTCTTTTTCATTTCAAATCATTCGAGAGCAACAGAAGAAAAGAGAAGAACTACTAAATATAATTATCCATAATTGTAAGAAAGAGAAATCCTGTATGAAAGAAAAAGGTGAATTTTTGTTGTTGAAAACTAGACTTATGGTCATCAGTATTGGCCCAATCTGCTAAAATGTAAAATAATGGTCACTCATACTTCCAACTTCAGTAAGCATCACCCACAATGCAATTCTATTCGCTGAGAAGTTAAATTTTCTAATCTATAGCTGAATATATCTGGCAATGATTTGGAGAACCAGAGCAATCGGGAAATTACTTTTCAAGACTTTAAGCAATATTTAGGGACGATACAAAATTTGGGCGCAAACTGGTTACCTGATAGGTACAATTGTTCCTGTCCACATAAATTTGAAACAAAACAAGAATTCAACTTAATAGATTGACCAAACGTTGAAAGCTTGCTTCATTTTCGTACCAGTAATTATTTGAAAAGTAAGAAACACAAGATCTGAACAACCGAATTAAACTCACCTGGAGGACAGTCGTTACCATCTTCAGTCCCGCAGCTGACAATCTCCCACGGATCCCCTACGCAATCGTTGCCATAGAAACGAGGTGCGGGATTGGTACAGTTCCGAGTCCTGTTGACCAGTCCACCGTACCTGGTTCCGTTAGTATCCCAGGAATAGCAGGATTGGCTGCATTCACCGTACTCCCACTCTGTGTAGTTGCCATGTACTGTAAGAAGACCATAAACATCAAACACATAGTGAACCTACCACTCTGTGTAGTTGCCATGTACTGTAAGAAGATGATAAACATCAAACACATAGTGAACCTACCACTCTGTGTAGTTACCATGTACTGTAAGAAGATGATAAACATCAAACACATGGTGAACCTACCACTCTGTGTAGTTACCATGTACTGTAAGAAGAGGATAAACATCAAACACATAGTGAACCTACCACTCTGTGTAGTTACCATGTACTGTAAGAACATGATAAACATCAAACACATGGTGAACCTACCACTCTGTGTAGTTGCCATGTACTGTAAGAAGATGATAAACATCAAACACATGGTGAACCTACCACTCTGTGTAGTTACCATGTACTGTAAGAAGATGATAAACATCATCATGGGGTGATTTAAAAACACATAGTGAACCTACCACTCTGTGTAGTTGTCATGTACTGTAAGATGACCATTAACATCATCATGGGGTGTGTTAAAAACACATGGTGGACCTACCACTCTGTGTAGTTACCATGTACTGTAAGAAGACGATAAACATCGTCATGGGGTGTTTTTGAGAGAAACATTGGTGAACCTACAGGGAACAGCAGGGATCAGTTATCTTGACAAGGTACCACCCTTTTCCACTACAAACCGAGGTTCTCTAGCACGGCAAGCTTGTACAGTCCGTGGAGTAAATGATAATTAACAACCTAGAACTGCATTTTCCTGCAAATACGCAGTATTGTAGGGCATGTGGAGTGCTTACAGTATTAGGAAGAACTTGTCGGTTGTTCATGGTGTTAGTTTTTGGACGGACTACACACCAGGGAGTATAGTCATATTGTAGGTAACTACAAAGTGAGGGCGCTTGTGAGCGCCGTGACAGGCTCAGAATAACTTGGCTACGCAGCTAGCCTCTGTTATGTACAGAAACTATATGAAACTTGAAGTTTCAACGTCCAGTCATGTAGGTATCATTCACTTGACCAGTAAATGGCAATATTTTAGCGGGCACGCGCACTACAATAACAAAGCACTCATTATATATATTACTACAATAAATATTAAAGAAGAAGAATAAGAATAAGAAGCAGAAGCATAGTATACCTGGAGGACACTGGTCTCCGCATGCCTGTACCTCTGTACCGTTGCCCACACAATATGCTCCACCAAGGATCGGTGCAGGGTTGGAACAAGTTCGGTTCCTCATCTGTGTACCCATGTCAGGTGCTATGTCACATGATAGAGTGCACTGTGACCACGGTGTCCAACTTCCCCAGTTTCCGTCAGCTGTGAATGAGTGCGACATTTCTTTCTGTTAAATAGACCCTACTCAATGTTTGCCATATATAGAAACCATACCCATGGCAGAAAGCAAAGGCTAACAATTTTGTCTTTCGTTCAAATATTCTAGGAACTGTGTTTAATAGCAGCCATATCTATTCAAATCCTCCTTTCAGACCACGAAGTGTAGCAATTTGTACGACATGTCCAGCCACAGCTGCTGTTGATTGCAATCCCAAATTTTGCTCACTCTTATAACCACAAACCAGAATTTGGTGGCAAAGAGATGTATGTCATTGTGTTACCATGGTAGCAGACGACCTGCAAGGTTGATTGACAAGATAGAACAACCACATCAACCATGTTGTCCGTAACTTAAGGCACACGTTTAAACCATTCCCACCCCAATCCTTGCCTTCCATAATGTATGTATGTATTTTAGCTTATCAAAGCTGCAAGCTGACCGAAGTCAGTGTCTTAGATTCATATTTAATGTCCATGATTATGAATTGTCAATTGTCAACAACTCTGTAACTGGACCACATACATTAATCTTGGAGTGACTCGAACTCAGGACCTTATGATTGAAAGGCCATAACCTTCCATCCTCTCCTACTCCCCCGCCTCCCCTACCCAGTAAAGCAGATCAACACCCTGGGGATATTCCAGGCCCAAAAAACATACAAAGGAGTACTAGAAAATATTTCAATGTATTGTTGCATCTCCAGACTTTTCCAAGATTCTCAAAACTTTCTGCCTCCATGACTAATATCATACAAACTTACTCTGAGTGATTTCACATATGTATGAGTGCATATCGTCACAGTCAGTGTTGGCCATCAGCCATTCCCAACTACTCCTGGTATATCTTAAAGCGACGCACGTCGCCGATGCACTGTCGTTCTTTGGGTAAGGGCCTCCCCAGGGTCCTCCAGATTCATTCCACGAGGTCAAGTCCGGGGAGCCGCTACCATCCACAAACGAGAGGTCGCTCGCAACGTGTCCGACGTACAGCCAGACATTTTCCAAAAACTTGTTTAACTTCAGTCTCCAACTGACCGCCTCCAATTCCGATCGGTCGGAAATGAAAGCCAGGTGGCCGGTCCCGTTTGTCTCCGTATGACAGGTCTCGTTAGCTTCGGCAAAGGTTTGAAATCCCGTCTCATTCGTCGATCCGAAAGAGTAGCAGCTATCGTAACGAGTGTGGTATCCATCGCTGCAGTTGACTGTGATCAGAGAGAAGTGGGGAGGTTAGTATTTATATTTTGAAGGCAACTTGATGGTCCTGTTTGAAAATGTAGCATTTTTCAACCTTGCCAAGACTGTTTGTTTGTTGAATATGCATCATTAGAGATGCTTGCCCTCCGTAAAAAGTGATCTCATCGTTAATTTAATAAATGGTTATGGATTTACAAGCTCACTTTTCTTGTAATAAAGACACAAAGCAAAAATTATATTAATAAACATGTGACTCAAAAGTTAATAAAATACTAAATTGTTATAATTATCAACTGATTGTAATCTGATTATCATTTGATGTCTTTTTTTCTAACCAATCAGCATTCGTTCTTCCGTTGTCAACTCAGCTGTTTATTTCAAAATCACCTAAAACTTGTAATTTTAAACAAAGTACAAAATTTTATAGATTGCATAACTTTAGAACCTATTAGAGATCTCATGTAGTTTATCACCAGTTCATTCATACTTAGTAAAGATTCCTAAATCCTATTGGTCCATTCAGGTCAGCTGACCGTGGTTAATCCTGTGAGTAACGCACGGTAAAATTACGGGGCATCACTTTAATAAATCTTTGGTTATATGTAACCAAAAATGTTTTGTTTTATGATTTTTCCCCCACACAAATGGTAGTGTATGAATGAACCGGGTTAATCAACGGTCTAGCGTGCGTTACTCACATGATTAATGCACTCCGGGTGTTAATGCTATCGCTGGATGCACTCGGGCTCCGCCCTCGTGCATCGCGTGCATTAATCCTGTGAGTAATGCACGCTAGACCGTTGATTAAACCCTTATTTTGTGTTGTCACCTGACATCTTTCATACTCTGTAAACACAGAGAGAAGAAGATAGTTCAAACTTTGTAAGGCATGTTACCATAGTAACATACAGCAAATCATCTGTTATTGTGGCCTACCTATTGGACAAGGATCACTGCATATTCTGACATCGGAATCATTTCCAGGACAAGGGGCGCCATCCAGTATGGGGGCAGGATCATCGCAGGAACGGTTACGATACTGAAGACCTTCAGAACAGGTTACAGAGCAAGGACTCCAAGGACCCCAGGAACCCCATGTGCCATTGGCTGTCGACAGGGAAGAAAAAAATACATTTAGGAAATGTGTTGCCTGTGTCATAAACTATATGTATGTTTGAATGTGTTTTAGATCCTCCTGCAAACAGGAACTCGCGAAGAAGCCTCATTGGCTGATCAAAGCCGCAAGCTGACCGAAGTCAGTCCCTTAAATTCATATATAACGTCCATGATTATGAATTGTCAATTTTCAACAACATTGTAACTGGACAACATACGTTAATATTGGAGTGACTCGAACTCGGGACCTTATGATTGAAAGGCACCAGCGTTAACCACTGAGCCAACACTCCTATATGACTTCACAACTTCTTGAAAATGTATCAAAAGCAAGAAGTTTCAATTCTGATTCAGATATGATTTTTACAGTCATAAAATTTTTAGAAGCTTGCCGTCTGCTTACAGTGGTTAGCAAACATATTTAATATCCATTGTATGGGAACTGGTATACTTTATTAAGTTTCAAATGAAAATTGGCTGGCACAAATGTGAAAACATTTGAAGAAATTAATATATTGATCACTATTTCCTCAGATTTTTATATTAGATACAAACGGTACAAACTCACTTTGCGTTATCTCGCAGACGAAGCTTCTACTTTCGTCGCAGGCGACGTCCGCAAACTTCCATTCGAAGTATTTTGCATCGTAGGCCATTCCCACGCAGGAGTCGCCATTGTCTCTTGGGAAACCTCTAGTCCAAGGATCTTCCCCTCCCCAGTCCGTGGTATTAGGTCCTGGGATGTCGCTCTCCAGATACATGAGTTTGCTGCTCACGTAATCTAACCCCACATAGACCGTCTGGTCCGGACCAATTCCTGATTTCTTGATGAGCCAACTGACCGAGTGTTGTTCTTCGTAGCTGCCGACGTAGGTCAGGTGACCCGTGCTGTTCGTGAGCTGAAGGCATGTCTCGTTAGCATCGGCTCTCACTTCCGGTCCTGGGACATGCGCGTAGCAGCTGTCGTGAAAGACTTCGAATCCCTCCGGACAGTGTACTGGCAGAACCAAAGCATTTCAAAGAAAGAAAGAAAGGAGAAATTGAAACCTCTACTGTCACATTGTCAAGTTTAGATCCTTCAAAACGACCACAAGTATCTATCTACCAATGGGAACTCTCCAAAGTGCCTACGTAATATAGCACACTGTAAACTCTAGATCCTCCATCTTCATACCATCCAACCACTCTTACGGATATTTAAAGAAATCTTCATGCACGACAAGACATGAGTATCACCGATGAAGTTTCAGAAAATAATTATTTGGTTTATTGTGCCCAGGATGGCACTCTCAGAATTGTTCTAGACTGTCTTGTAAATAGGGTATATTGGTCAGTAAAATGTTGACGGACCCCTTCTGCTTTCAAGGGCCCCAATTATTTCTGTGGACCCCTTGCTGATGCTTTTGCCATCAAACCCCCCCCCCTACCGCCCCCCAAAATATTCCATGCACCCACTAGGTGTCCTCGTACCCTAGGTTGAAATAAATTGTGATAGAAAAATAACATTTATGATATCTCCAAATCACGTCTCTATCATATTTTCTGAACTTTGAACTTTGAAAATTGAGCAACCGTTAATATTTATATCACAAACAATCATTAAACAAGTACTTCATTTCTAGTATTTTCATACAAAAAAGAAATAAAGGCTGTCAACTTTTACTCTTGAGACAGCTCAGCAGATGAACCACAATCATGAAAACACTCAACCTTTTATTCTGCAAACTAAAGATTGACTCAGATTAGCAAGTCATAGAAAACTATTTTATCCCTACTGGTTGCTATGGAAGCATACTTTGTGTTTGCTTTTGGGAAACAAAACCACAGAATTATTCCTTTTGATAACAGCTGGTGATATATTTAAAAACGTAACATTGTTTAACATGCCATGCCTACCTTTTGGACACAAGTATGTGCAGGTACGGGTCTCGCTGGAATTCCCTGGACATTCCTCTCCTCCGAGGTAAGGGGGCGGGTCATCACAGGTCCTGGATCGGGTCTGGGTGCCATTTTCACAGTTAGGGCCACACTGCGTCCATCCACTCCATGACGCCCAATTTCCAGGAGCTTTAAGAGTAAGGAAAGGAAAGAGACATTTTGGAAAAAAAAAAATTTCATGGAATATAGAATTATCTCTCTAGTAATACTTTAACGGAATGTATTCTACAGTATGAGTCAAAATGAAGAGAAAATTAACTAATTTGAAATTCAGGGAGCTACAAAAGCATAGTAAAGGTTCACACCAACATTCATTGCAAAAAATAATGAAATAGAGGCAAATATGAAGAAAAAACAATTCAATATAAGGTGTTATATCGGATACATATTCAGTAATGCCTGAATCCAACCAAACGTTACCCCTACATTTTGAAATTTCGCAGACATAACTCGCGGTCGCATCACAGTACACGTCAGCCATCAACCAGCGCCATTCGTTTTCGTCGAATACCAGGGCCATGCATGGTTCCCTGGCCGGAGAGGGATATCCATCGGCCCAGGGCCCAATACTGCCCCAGTCAGACAGGTTGACCTGCCTCGTCCCATTTTCATAATAAATTCCACCGAAGTCGTACGACATGTCGATTAACACCGCGCTTCTGTGATTCAAGCCGGTTTCCTCGGTCCTATGGCTGACAAATTCCAGTTCCTGGTAGGTCTGCAGTCTGGCGAGGTATCCCGTGCCATTGGTGATTGTCTGGCATCCGTCCACAGCAGCGGTGTAATTTACATCTGCCATCACCGTGACGAAGCAAGATTCGTAATAGACCGACATGCCTTCTGGACACGAGACTACGGACAGGAAGAAAAATCATAATTTGTGGCTGACATCACAAATGCCATGTATCTAAGATCATAAAACTGATTGTGTTTTAAAGCCCCAGTATTCAACGTTGGGGGCATGACTCCAATTTAGAGTTGACAAGAAGGAAACATGTAATTGCTGATAATTGTGGACAAAAAGTGCAAAAAAATCTTCATCATACAGTACTTCAAATGTTACAGAATATCTTACAACTATAAGGCACCAAATTCCAGGGCATTCAAAGGACAGGCAAAGAAAACCATCATCATTCATTAAAAACCTTAAGAAACAGAGATGCATGACATGTGCATCTTACACAAACAGCTTTGAGAATTGATCTAGTTTGGGGGATTTCCTGTTTTAGGCATTGCTTCATAGCAACATTACAGCTAATATTTGTTTTAGGCATAATAAACAATTTGGCCTCTGTTTACCCATACCCTCACTTCTCCTCTCACACAACATTCTTGAATTTGGAAGATGTATAATTACAAAAAAATCTATAACATATTTAAAAAGGAGACAATATCATCTCACGCTGCCATTTATATATATAAGCATGACTGCAGAAATATCATTATCATTATTATCATGAGATACAAACAACTTTCTTTTAAACCGAAAATTATATGATCATCCAGATTCAAAAATTATAATAATAATGATAGTAATAATAAAAATAATAACAATAATAGTAATAATAATAATTATAATAATAATAATAATAATAATAAAACAAAACTAGATATTCTTAAAAATCATGACCTTCTTAATTATGAACCTACCCTCTGGGCACGCTGTTTCACATGTCACATTATCTGTGAGTGGACCTGTGCAGTTTCCACCCCCTAGGATGGGGGCAGGGCTGTCACATTCCCTGGTCCTGGTTCTGTTTCCAGTCCCGCAGTTAGATGAACACTCGCTCCAAGCTGTCCAAGGTCCATGTACTCCATCCCCTGTTAGCAAACCCAGTGGATATTAACATCAATTTCGTTTATCATTATAGGATAGCTCGTGGGGGGGGGGGTATCTTTTGACTGATGAGAGAGGTACATAGCATTAGGCCTTGTGAGAGGTCTGTAATAATCTTTAATACTGAGAAGAATAAATCAGCTGATCAAGAAATTATTCAGAATGGAAGTCATATAAGTCTGTGAGACAGTTATTTTCAGTATTATCATCACAAGACTTGCAACGATGCCTGAAGGTATCAATAAAACACGATGTTTCCTGTACACAAAACATAAAATACATCAAACAGAAAAAAGAGGGGAGCGGTACGTAAAGAAACAGGGGAACGAAATGGGATTTGCTCGTAGATTTCTTCCAGTTAACATTATTTGTTTTTTGTCCACACAAACTACTCAGAAACTTCTATCTTATTTTGTTTGAATACATATCGTATTAAACTATTTAAACCTGGGGCAAACAGAAGTAATAAACAAATGTCAGATCCCTAACCCAAACAAAACGGTCAAATTAAAGACAAGTGAAACCTTTCTACCCACCAAGGTTGACTTCGCATATGTAACCGGTGGTTTGATCGCAAGACTCGAGGAACCACTTCCACAGGGTGCCCTCTCTTCTTAGGACCACACATTTTATCGGTAGGAGAGAATCGTCGACGGTGGTCATGGCAGGTGTTGTCGCGCCCGCCGACGCACCACCACCACCGAGATTCACCATGCCAGACGTGGTACTCCAAGGAGACTCTGAGAGGATTTGCCATGAAGTCACGTTTGCTTCACCATTGGCAAAGATCCAATCAAAGTAAATGGAGGATCTGTACAGGTTGCTAGTAAAGTAGGCCAACGAAAGGTTAACCTTGTATTCAAACAACATCTGCGATACGAACGCTTCCTCCGACCTATCGTTCATGAATATCAAGTGACCTCCGTAGATTTCTGTCAGATTTTCACAGTCCGCTTTCGCATCTGCATAACTGGCCGTGTCGTTGGTACGGAGTAGGTAGCAGGTGTCGTACCGGGTGATGAAGCCATCCGGGCAGTCGACTGGTGGGAAAAGAAGAAAACATGACATTAGAATTATAATAGGCTGTTGCGATGATGTGAAAAGAAAAGGATAAAAGTCACATTTTAAAGAATTTTTTCAATCAATCTTAAAGGGTGTGAAGACTCGCGCAAAAAGTAACGTCTAATGCCGGTAATCTGACCTAGTTTCGAATGAGGTGTAACAGAAGTGTTAGAGACCACCATCAATCCCAGAAAATACACACACAGCATGCTACCGTCGGTAATTAGACACTAGTGTACAGTCAGTACATACAGCTGCGGTCAATACCCACAGCACAGTGTACAAACAATACAGCGATGGGCAGTTCAGGTCCAGCTAAAGATAACAAGGTATCATGTTTCATTACTGTCTGCATTTTGTAGGGACACGAACAAAACGTCACTTGCAAGCAACAGAAAGTTAACTTTTTCAGATGGCCGCACGCGGTTTGGGGTGAGTCTTCAATGCCTTTAACAACTTTCCAATTTTGGTATAACATATAATCTGGAACATTATGAATAAGTAAATGCCACTATACATGACTGTTATCTTAATTTAAACAAGGATATCTCCCGAACGGAAAAAAAATGTTTCTTTACATGTGGCTGTTTGGGTGAGTCGTGCATCACAATCATCGCTGTCAATTAGCAACAGATGATTGATTGGCTTGTGTCTACTTTTAACATTTGCTATGCTGCTGAATTAAATTGTACCTGATGCTAAATTATATGAGTTGCTGACTTGCAGACTGTTATGACAGCCACAGAGACCTCCCAAGTTAATGTGGCCTCATGAATCAACACAAATGTTCCCTGACCATTCTCAATGCCATTCCACAATTATCTGAGATATTCAATAACCCAAATGCTGAATCTGCTCTGTCTCCACCAGAGTTATTGTCATTTAGCCTCTGAAGAGGGTCCTGCTAGTATCGAAGCCAGTGGAGGAGCGTCCATACAGTCAGGGGGCGGATGCCCCCCCTGACGGACGCAAATGGACTGCTGGCGCCCTTTTCAGCTTTTTACCACTTTTTACTTATTCGCGATTACTGACTTTTTTATTGCGCTCTCATCTACCTAATGACATTTGTCACATTATCTGCAAATTAGCAAGGCCCAGAAAGGGTAATTTCCGGCGATCTAGGGAGTAACTTTACTCAAAAAATTTCTGTACGCTCCGCGCCAACTTACAGGCCATTCTCGCCCCCCCTGACCAATACCCCTAGCTCCGCCACTGATGGAAACGTCAGGCCAACTTACTTTTACACATTCTCTTACACAGGCTCTTTAGTGGATAAGCAGTTTGCTAACAGTTTTGTTTTTATTTAGAGTTATAGAGAGAGCAAACATTACACCAGCTACTCACCGATGGGGCATATCTCGCCACAGACTTGAGTTTCATTGAATGTACCCTCACATTCCTCTCCAGCTAACAGAGGTGCCGGGTCCGTGCATGTCCTGGTTCTGACCTGGATACCCTCTCCAGGTCCGCATGTGACACTACAGCTGCCCCAGGGGGACCACTGAGAAAAGTTGCCGTTGGCTGATGAGGAGAAGTAGAGAAACATCTCGTCATGTTACTTCTACTTTAATTACCAACCAAACGATGCCAAAAAAAAAAAATGCATTTAGAATACACAATATCAAGGTAACAACCTGATTCAGTTCCATTGAAATTCCCTGAAAAATCTTCTGTACTTTTGTACACAAGATTCACAATCTGTTCAGATCTGAGTTCCATGATGAGATGAATCATGCTCATAAAGATTATTTTTGAAGTGAGGCCATGTTTGAAGTGAGGTCCATTTGACACCCATTGTTTAGGATTTTCCCGGAGGCAGGCGACCAATGACAAATACCCTAAATAGGATTAAATCATCACGCCCTCTTACTATCTGTTCTAACACCTCATATATTGCATACAAATTATTTTGATCATTGTATAATTTTAAGAGTATTCGAAAACTTGACTTTAAAATTTTGGCATATTTGCTTGTTTTTCTAAAAAACAAGAAAAGAATACAAGCAATAACACACAAAGCACTTAGTCTAGAATTTGTTTTCTTCAAACGAACGATACTCACTTCTGTCTTGCTGACAGATGTAACCAAGCTGTGAATCACAGTCAATGTTTCGCCATTTCCAGTCAGATCCATCCATCACCATGGCAACACAGCCAGCCGATCCGGTCGGGTATCCGCCCGCCCATGGATCGACTGCATTGTTGCTTTCATCGTACCACGTAGTGAGATCTGGATCGGCCTCGAAGTTGTCAAATGCAACGTTTGAGCCATCCCATCGCAGGCCGATGAAGAAAGTCTTTGAACTAGGTACATTTAATGCCTTTAACTGGTTACTGAGATGATCCTGTTCCCAGTATACGGACGGATAGAAAAGATGACCTCTGACCTTGTCGCACGCTTCTCGAGCCAGACTAGCATTGGTAGCATTCACAGTCTCGTGTACGACTTGATAGCAGGTATGAATACCTTCAACAAACCCGTCACTACATTCGACTGCAGAGAGAAATGACGAAAAATATGTGTGCGACGGAACGGTAGTAAGTAATAGGCAGTGAAAACTGTTTTCTGATAAGTTGACTGGACAAGGATATAGTACCTTGCATTTCTTTTAAAAAAAAATTTAAACTGCCTGTGATGGCCCAGCAACATTATGATGAGGACAGATAATGACTCTCACTTGAATGCACATATTATATATTCAAGAACATACTGTACCTTTTTGATTATATTTGTGCCTAACTAATTACATAATAGAAAGCTCTACATACTATGCTTATTAATACACATCCCGTTGAATTGCCTGATAGTGAATACAGGAGACAGTTGCTATGTCGCACGGTATATTGTAAGTAGTAGGATGAATGTAATTAACCTGGATAAATAAGTACACAGGAAACGAATGTATACGTTAACCATTTATTCCATGTCTTCCTTGGTGAGTACCCATATAGCAACTGTTCTCATTCATATCTTTTATTATATAATAACATAAATAAGACAGACTCAGCAGGAGTCCGGAAGGGTCACAGCTGACCCTATTGGTATGTAGGTCGCAGGCATATGACAGGTGATATTATACAGTGAGTAATAATGGTCATCGCAGGCATATGACAGGTCATATTATACAGGTTAATATATTTAAAACCAGGGGGAAAATATTAGTTATTATCTAATCGACCATCCATTATCACATTGGTAATAATCGATGGTCGATTAGATCATAACTAATATATCACATTTTCCCCCTGGTTTTAAAATGAAAAGTATTAACAAGTATGACAGGAGAAATATTCATTTGTAAAACATATAATCCCCCCAGGGGGAAAATGTGATATATTAGTTATTATCTAATGGACCATTCGTTATTACCGTGATATATTAGTTATTATCTTATATATCACAACAGTGACACTCTGGCTCTCCACCAAAGAACATGTGTCTGTGTAGTCATTCATTTATATCAACGCCTTGGAACCTCGTGGTGCTTCGTACAGTTACCTTTCCTAAGATAGAAATGCACGCAACTCTGACGTTACGCAGATCTAGGTTATGTTACATTCACTTCTCGTTGCATCTGCATGATATGCCTCTTACATTACAACGGTACATCGGACAAAACAGCTAGCGACAACAACACAATAGGCACTGTAGGTCTTTATGGAGATAAACACTGGGCCATCACAGGCTGTAGTAAGATTTGCAAGCCCTCCCTTATGAAGATAATCAGAGAACCATTCCAGGTCACATTAGCCTGGAAGTATGCAATAACTATATGTCTGCCAGATTCTGTAATCACTGTCACAAATAAAGTTAAAAATTTCAGCCCTCCGAGTGTGAATGGAACATTTCATTATGTGCAACCAGATTAGTTTGAGAATATCAACAACAAAAAAGTCCGAGTCTTAGTTTATCCGTGTTGGTTTATGCCAGGCTAGGTCTTTTAGGGGCGGTACCTCAACCTTAAGCAAGGGTCGAAAAGATTCATTTCACAGAAAGATCTGTGCAAGTCACCCAGAACAGGTCTGTTAATTTTGTTTGCCCTTCACTGAATGTGCTGCCACTGCAAACTAGAGGGCAGCTCCTGAATTCAGGATAGTACCATAGCACTTCTCTGTGAATATTGAACTTTGTCTTTGTCCTTCTCCAGTTTTTTCCCTACCCCCTTCCCTTAATCCTCTCTTTGTCCCTCCACTGTTTATCTCCTACCTCTCATCTTCCCCTGTTGGTTTCTTTCTTTCTTCTCTCCATCCCTTGTCTACTAATCCCCTTACATCTATCTCTTGGTGTTCACCATGCTCATTAACCTGTCTGTATTCTGTGCATGTTTTTGTCCCTTCTGTTACTGTTACTTGTCATTTAGCCTTTGAAGAAGATCCTGCTAGGATTGAAACGTCAGGCCAACTTACTTTTACACATTCTCCTACACAGGCAGTACTCTAGTGGATAAGCAGTTTTTTAACAGTTTTATTTGACTTTAAACAGAACACTAATAGCTGACTATACCATCTAATGTCACATTTTATTTGAATTGTTGCTCACCTGTAAAATTTTCACAATGGGTTCCTTCAAAACCATTGATGCAAGTACAGTTGTAACCATCTAAGAGATCAGTGCATGTTGCGCCATTCTGACACGGATTGCTAAGGCACTCGTCGGTCTCAGTCTGACAGTCATAGGCTGTGAAAGGAAACGAGAAAATTACATATATATTCAGACTCTTTCCAATAAGAGTTTTTGATTTTCTTAAATGACCAGGCAACCACAGAAACATCTGTGTGACATTAAGCAAATATGGTAAGCCAGTAAGATTGGGCCTAAGTTTTGTAAAAGCTTATTTTTACTCACTTTCAGACTTTGAACTGGCAAAGTTTACTCATTTTTGGAATAATTTCTTACACACAAAGCCTTTACAATGTTACCAACATGCACATTGATATTTTTTGTAGTTTCACAAAATTTTGCAAATATTACAAGGATAGAAGAAAGTCCTAGAAAGATCACTATGGCCCTTATGCCTGGGGACATTTCTTTCAATCTTTACATTGGGCACTAACAAATAACTGCCTAGCAGATGTGATTTAACTAACAGCAACACAAAAGAAGTTACTTTAATAGTAATGTACTGAGTAATGATATAACCTAGGCTAAGTTGTTACTATGAATTAACTACCAGCAACACAAAAGAAGTTACTTTAATAGTAATGTACTGAGTATAATGACATAGCCTAGGCCTAAGTTGTTACTATGTTAGCATCTATGCTTCACATAGCAATACAGAATAACAGTTTGTACGAAATTGTACTACGATTGTCATTTACGGTGAGTAATAATAATAAACCGCTTCAGTTAGTTACCGGTGTACCTTCATATCTTTGGTTTTCACAACCCTTTTGCAAACATCAACAGGAAGAAGATACATTACACGTCAGTTTGCATTCTTTTCAATTTTCACAGACTGTTTATATCCACATTCTACCTCAATTTAAACGAACCGAAAGATTATGTCCTATCAAGTACCATCTCCAATGCTACACTCGACAAACAAATTCAAACGATCAGTGTTGAAAGGGGGCATTACAGTAGCGAAACAGTTACTAGGTATAAGTGACCAATTTAGAACGTACAAGGTATACCACCAACGTTTGTGACTTTCAGGAGGAATAAGTGTGGAGGGGTAACCGTTAATAACAGCATTTTCGTACCTTCCCAGCCTGATGCACAATCGCAGGTGTAATAATCTACATGGTCGATACACGTTGCACCGTTCTGACAGGGATCAGATGCGCATTCATCGAAATTAACTTGACAAAAGTCCCCGACATATCCAGGTGGACAATCACAGGTGACGTTCCACAAGTCAGTAAAGTCATCAGAACAAGAAACATTCTGCTTGCAAGGGTTTGGTTCACAATCGACTAAGTTGAGAAATAAAGAAGAAATATAATGGTAGCTATATGAGTTCAGCATCTTGAAACAAATGGTCTTTTGTTCCAATTGTCGTAAACTATCAAATTTGTGAAGAGATATACACATCATGGATGAACTATAATTTATTAACATCTCACTAGGAATTATGAGTTAAGTTAAGACGTTTGAAATTCAGCAACAGAACCATTTACATTAACTCTTCCTAACCCTAAACATTTCAGTATTGGATAAAACATTAATAATTAATTACTGTTGTTAAACGGATAAATCTCATTACATCAAGGGGTATCGGGTTATTTATGAATAATACAAGGCTTTGTCGAACTAAACAACTTCACAACGTCACACTAAATACAGCTTTAACTATGAACTACACATTTGACCTCCTTCAAAGAACGCACTTTCAAAATAAAATTCAGAACGCAGTAATTCCTATGTCAGCACCCTAACCCCTTTTCCCTCACCACATTATATTGACCGAACAGAGACATAACGATTAACATGTCGTGGGCTGGGAGCTAAAGGATTAGATGGGCCCTAAAAGCGAGCGGAGCGAGTATTTGTAAGACCGCACCGTTAACGCAATTATAGTCGGATCCTAAATCCAACGACATTGGAACCTGTCAAATTTGAATGCAATGTACTCTTCGGGCACAGGGCTTCTCCTTAACCCAAACCCGAGCCCTAACCCCCTCCCAAACCGGCCCCTGGCGTTATATCTCTGATGTGGCCTAACTAACTTTTGTTTGGTTAAGTAGGTGTATGGTTCCTTTTGGTTAATTACCTGGACAGCCGAAGATCTCAAGTCTTACACAAGGGTGATTGTAACAAGCCGTAGGATGAATACGAACTTGTGTGGCTCGAAAAGGCACAGCAAACATATTAACAACTGCCGTGTTTTTATCGTAATTCCCCTCAAATATCTGCAAAAAGCAAGAATATTGAAATTTGTCAATATTGGGACATATTCCGTGTTTTATTTTATTTCGGTAAAAATCATATTGCATATATACATCCAAGTTATTATCAATTAAGTTTTATAATTATCTTCTCCCCAGGTCGACACTTAAAGTATAAGACACAATTACGTATATAGGAACGAAAATCACCACCCCTCCTCCAGGACCGTGTTCCAATAAATGGTCAAAGAGCTCAACTGAGAGCACCACCCTACAGGAAAATCCTGCGTACGAGCCTTATATAGGAGGCCTAACACCTATATATAGATAACAATTCGTTAAAATGAAAATGAATAGATTCATTACCACCTTGTTCAGATTTTCTTTAAAAACACCAACAATAAACTATGTGAATAATGTGAAACTGACTGGGGTTCGAACCAGAGACCTCTGGATCCTTGGTTACACGGGTATACAAGGTACCGTGGCTTCTGACTAAGTAACGTCCCCAGCATGACTATATAGGGATCCTCACCAACTTAGGGCTGGCTAGCTCAGTTGGTAGGGCATTGGGCTTGTAACCTACAAGTCATTATAGTTCGATTCCTGTTTCTAGCCATAACATGTCTTTGCTCTTTTCCATTCTCAAAAATATAAAATATTTAAGATAACGAACCTTGTCATTGCCACCCTCTTGATATACTGTCCAGGTTGCATCAGAGGACTCACGATAAGACACCGTGTACTGACTACAGTAAATAGGATCTATATCGGGATGGTTGAAGCCCTGACTGGCAAACCCTCCAATGTCCTTTATTTCGTTAAAATTTATCTGAAATTAAGTGAAAACTAAAGGGAATATGATACCTCCATAGTCATAAACATAAAATTATAAACATAA
>KN884049.1:71915-83988 GCA_000934455.1 Apostichopus parvimensis
TTGCGTAGATGGCAACAGCACAATGAATAATGTCATGTACAGTAGGTTACCGTGTGCTACTTTGATGTAATTTTGCATTTTAATTTCTAATTCTGCATATATTGACCTCCTTTTACCATAAATATGATGCAAATGTGTATTGCAGGTAGACTAGGTGCCCTGCATACTTGCAATGGTCTACTACATAGCATACGGTCAGTAATATTGCACAGTGTGATTCTTGGCATCATGTACAGTTTTGTGGTTACCTAGAATAATATTTGCATACAGAATGTTTATATACTAGATAAGATTATTAATATTATTTTTAGCCTCAAGTGTATACAGTATCTCTGGCCGGATCAATGAACTGTTTTGGATCGCAGATCAGGTCTGTGAAACTTGAAAAGTGTGTTGAAAAGTGAATTGATCTGTACATGGATGTTGTGATTACAGGATTATACTGTAGATTAGTGACTTACTGTACATATATATACAGTACCCTGATGTTGCTTAAAATTTCAAGTATATTCACTTACTGCTGTATGAATTTGCCATTTCAATTGAATGCAAATATATGCGACCAATTACTTCCTGTACAGCAGTACATATATGACTGTGCATATAATCCACTTGGAACCATCAAAGAATCAGTCACATGCGTGTACGCCAACACATGGTTCCTGTTCTTGTTAGTAGTTACCGTACATTATATCAGCCTAATTAGGGTTCTTACTGAAAAGTGGTGGTCTACAGTGACCATCTTATCTTCCATATACCCCCCCCCCCCTCCGCTTGTGTCAGGCCCATAATTTGAACTCTTTGATACAGTAGTCAGAGATAGATCAGCTTAGAGTAGGTTTTTGTTTTTCAACCAGGGATGTTTTTTGCTTGTTTTCTTGCGCGGTAGTGATCCCTGAATTCCAGCCAATGTGCCAAATGTCTTCCACAGTGTTGCATTATCCAGCGATTGGTTTCCCTTCAGACACGAAGGGAAAACACCCTGCACACCACCGGACTCTGCTGGTTGATCACCTTTCGTGGTGTGCTAGTTGTAAGGATACTGTATGTGTACCCAAGTTTATGTAATGACCTGGCATTTCTCAACTGATGAGCAAACACTCTGTCTAGGGACATGTGGAGATTTGGTAAATGATTTCTCAGTATGCACACAGTATCTTAGAACCTACACAGGTCATATTTCCTGCTGGATGACATTCAGGTATAATAAAATAGAATGGAATGTTCGAGAAAGATAATCAATTACTTGGACTCACGAATAATGTGAATAGATTTCTTTGGTTTCCTCTGGCTTGTGGTATGCTGAATTACTGTATTAAGAAACAGTTCAGAAGCAGCTTGTAGGCAGGCTACAGTATAGCACATGTACAGTAGCTACTTTGGATATCCTGAGTTCATTAGGGCAATCTGAACAGCATGCCAGTGAACTATATATGACTGAATTTTATTGTGCAGTTATCAATACTTTGAAGTTATCAATATTTATTTAAGGAGGCTTTGCGGTGTAATCAAAGAGACTGTTTGACATTTATAAGGTGCAATGAGTTGCAACCATGAATGAACTACCTGTAGGGTAGTTTTCATTGTACTATATATAGTACAGGGTGGTTGTCATTGAACTATATATAGTACATAGTGGTTGTCATTAAACTTTATACAGTACTTCAGGGTGGTTGACATGGAACTATACAGTACAGGGTGGTTGACATTGCAAGTTTGTATGAATGTTTGTTGGATCTCATGCTCTGTCCTGTCAAACTTAAAGTTTTTGCCCAGTAAAAAATGCTGGAAATCTTTGTTCATCTGTAGATCAAAACCACTTCCTCATAGCATTTTGTATATATACTGTATGGGGTGATTTGATGAATTTTTCATAGTTGGTGGTAGTCTGTGAATTGCGTAGATGGCAACAGCACAATGAATAATGTCACCGTAGCGATTCAGACCTGCTGAAATTGTTTTTCTTGATATAATATTAAACACACTTTCTCACATTTACATTGTATAGAGGAAAATAATATTTCAGCAAAACTGTCACATTTTTGTTTCATGAATTTCTTGAACCAGGGAAACTTGACAGCTATGTAAGCATTCCAGAATCCAGATATGTACAGTATCAAGTTTCAAGGAGAAATCAACAAAAACATTTATAAAGGAAAAGTAAAAAAAAAAGTAAAAAAAAAAATAATATTTGCTGTTATGACATCAGAGGCTGTGATCCATTCCAGGGAAGAAGGGTTTATCCCTGGAGCCAAAATAGAATTCCATGATTCAGTCAACCATACAGTAGTACCATGTATCTTGAATTAATAAGTCTGTACAAGATGCTGAGATTGAGTTTTTAACTAACGGTGTGGAATAGTCTTCTTTTCCCTTCAGCGACTGGGACATTACTTTGTCTGCCAGCTGCTAGAATATATCTCAGTAATGCACAGGCTAACAAATACAGTGGTGTTGTTTGTTTTGGATGGTGTTCGCACACAAAGCTTTGTGATTCCAATTCAGGGCCTTTATCTGGGTCGAACCCCTTGGGGTGCAATAGGGGTGCAGTCGAGGAACATCGAGAAACATTATGCAGCGTCCAAACGTTACACACAGTGATGCTTTGAAGTATGCACGGTATTTACCAGGACCTTTTTAAAAAATTGTTAGTGGCAGTTGGGCGCGTAGAGTAGTACAGAAATGTTTACCAAAAATGCCTCCCACATTGCTGGAAACAGCACTTCCCAGGCCATGTAATTTACATCAAAACATTCATTATTTTGAGATCTCCTGTTTTCGAAATTTACACTTCAAAAAAAGCAAAAGAAGTTCAAGGTAAATTACAAAAGTTTATTCGGTAAAATCACTTTGTAGGGGAAGATAGGACTATACGTTACTTTTATAATCTGTGCTTTTTCATTGTTTTTTTATATACAGGTACTTGAATATATAAAAGCACGCTAGGGCATTCTGATGGTAGCCGTAGCCTATATAGATTATGTTGAGGGGAAGCCATATGGAGAATTAAGGTGTAAATTAATTGTTAGGTTTGTGTTAACATTACTTGTTTTACATAACAAAAAGGGACATACTGGGGCAGCAGGGTGGGGGGGGGTAGGGAAATGAGCTGAGTGAGTGAGCAGCCATGTTGGGGACTGTTGGACTCTTTCTTCGTAGACTTTGCTTTCCATTCCTGGTATTAGTTGCGTCATTTTTCGTTGTGCCCTTCTTCAATGGTGACTTGAACTTCCAAACTTGCGTGTGATAATCCAGACCTGTGCTGGCCCTTACGAGAGACTTAAACAGGTTCAGTACAACCTCGCGATCAAAATCGATTGTTTCTGCAGCTGTTGCCTGTTGGTTGTCTCTCTCTCATCTCCTATTGGACAGATAACCTAAAGTTCTGTCATCTGCGAACCTACTTAATTCCGCCTGCACGCCCATACAGTCTAAGTCACTCATATACATTGTGAAACAAGTAGGCTCTAATTACTTACGCTTGTACACTACCACGGAGCTGTTTACCTCCATCCGTTTGGATTCAAAACTACTCGCTGATTTCGGTTTCGTAGCCATTCCTCGGTCTAGTTCAATACATAGATGAGACCATCTATGCCAATGTGTCCTGATTTTTTGTTAGCAGGTACTATGTCAAATGCCTTCTGCAGGTCTAAATATATCACGTCGGCCAGAAACCCTCCGTCAATACACCTTGCTAACTTTTATCCCCTTGTATTGAAATTACAGAATGAGGCTATATAAGCATGTGGAATGGTACTGTATGTACATGCGTTATTATGTACTATATGTACATTATGCAATTTTTGCATTGACTTGGCCTCAATATGGTAAAACCATACAGACTGGGTTACTGTAAAAGAGAACAACTTTATATGGGACACTATAATTTACCCTACTTGTCCATGAAATTATTAAGTAAAACATTTCACTATTGAATTTGTGGGTTTTTAAAAATGTCTGTATGAAGAATTGGATTAAACCATAAATGGCTCACTATTATGATGTTCAAGACTTTATAGTCACATATATGGTAGTTGACAACCAAGTACAGTACTTACCAGATTAGTTGAGGATATGCATATTCATATGACTGAGGTTACCAATTATAATAATTAGCGATAGTAAAGGTGCAGGCCTACAGTGTGTATTTATAAACCATTAGATTTCTGTCTGCTATATATAGCATATTAAACTCATTTCGAGTGGGTGGTCATGCATGCAGCATCACAAACAGCATTGAATGCAGGTTACTTTTGTGAGCAAGGTGTGTTAAAAAAGATTGCCTCAATCAATATAACTGTATAGTGCCTGGTATATATTGTAGCATATATACTGTAGTACTGTAGGTTATCTTTGGTAACAATTCCTGTTTCTCTATTCAAAACAGTTTTTGAGTTTTGGTTCAATTTTGAAACAATATAAGGCAAAAACATATTCTGTTGCTACTTGTGTAAGTTGTTTGGTAATTAAGTCTGCATAATAATTTCATAGACGTACAGCTACATACCTGTACATGTGGTAATCACATTCGGATCAGACATAGCATACCTTCTCTAGTCAGGTGACAAATATTAACTGCACGGTGTAGTAGTAGGTATTAATTATCGGATACTTATCAAAATCATGAATTCTTGTAATGGAAGCAAAAAATCTGCAGTAATGTTTTTTCACATACTGACATGTGTCCTGTCGTGGAACTGTAATCTTGTATGCACTTGCAGTATTGTATGTACACATGGGCAGGGAAACTACAATTTATCCAGTGTGGTATTGCGTGTGCACATATCGCATTGTATGTGCATATACACAGGGAATACTGTAATTTATCCAGCACCGAATTGTACATGCACATATCGCATTGTATGTTATGTGCACACATCACATTGTATGTGCACACATCACTTTGTATACATGTACAAATACACAGGGAATACTGTAATTTATCCAATGTAGCATTGCAAACTGCCTTGCAAAATCGGCCAGTTGCCATACATACAGGATTGCAATCATAGTATAATTTATGAGAGAGAAAGATCAGAACCTTCAAAACGGCTTCAAAAATTTGCAAGCCATTAAAAGTATTCCTTGGTAGCTACTGTGAAAGTAGGGCTCTTCTCACAGAGATAACCAAGTTCAACACAAGGAGACATGTGTGGTTTTAACCAGAACTGTAGCCTACTGTTGTAGCATTATGCATTCCATCATAAACGCAACCAAAACCATACCAACCTCGGATGGTCCAAAAAAATTCTTTTGGCTGTAATATGTAGTAAACAATTACAAATCATAACTAGGGACCTTCTTTACCCACGTTTTGACCCCTTTTACTACAGTACAATAATAATAATAATAATAATTTACATTTACATAGCGCTTAATACAGCGTTTCAAAGCGCTTTACAAAGTACAGTAGGAAAGAGACAAAGGAAACCAAGGAAAAAAGAAACTAAGTTATCTCTTGAAAATACAAAGAGAGGGAGTTCGTTCCAAAGAGTTCTACAACTGAGCAGAGGAAACTTTTTTAAAGCTTCCACTAAAAATTCAGCCTTTGACAACCACTCATTTGGGAATTTGGCAGTGTACTGTAGGCCTACATTAATACTTGTACCGTGTGATTAATGCTATTCAAAAATATCACCAGTATTGGCTAAGTGTTTTCAGATACTGTACCAACTTTTGCAGGATGCAGGCTGATTAAAATTTTGGAATCTTGCTTTGGTTATGAAATGTAGTAGGTTTGGTTTAAATTTGTCAGAAATTATATAACAAATTTTATAAACAACTTCACATACTATAAATTTTTTGTACTGGTAAGTATACTGTTAACAATTGCAATTTGATCTAATAGCTCAGATTCAAGCTGCACTAATATGACGTACACAGGTTCGAAATTTGATTCAGACTTTTGACGCAAGTATGATTCAAATTACAAACTGCCAGCCAAAGTTTGTTTCTATGTATATTTAGAAAAGCTTGCACACATGTCAGTACGTATAGAAACTACCTGCATCTTCAAGCCCTATGGGTTATATGCGCCACAAGAATTATTTCATAGTTTGTTTGTCGCTATATAAAACTTATGTATTATATTATCATGCTAATTCTGTTATTGGAGTTAAAACTATGTAGAGATACAGTACAGATGGTACCATATTAAACCGTATGTAGAGGGCGGTGTGGAGAGTTGGGTGTGGAGAGTTGGGTGTAGAGGACGGTGTGGAGAGTTGGATATGCCAAATAATACAGGAACAAAAATGTTGTACCGTTTGCACTTTGTAACAAGGACGTTATTCCAAACGTAGAAAGAAGCAAACGAATGGGAGAATTCCTGGATTAGCTCTGATAAAGTTACACTATTAGGCTGTCCTAGTCAGAGAGACATTGTGAACATGATCAAAGGTCTGTGATACCAAGTGCACATGACCATAGTGTAGGTTATGCACACTTATTACTGTTGTCACTGGTTGGCCAATCGCAGCTGTTCTTTGAGCAATGAGAGCTTCTTTGGTACTGAATATGCATTACAATGCCTCTTCTCATTGGCTCGTTTCAAGCAAGAGGCAGAACAGAATATATGAATGAAATCTGTCTTCAGCCAATAAGTTTTTGATACATTCGATCATTAATTTCTTAATTAATGAAACTTTTCCTGGCCAAATTTATTCATTTTTTCATGGTTCGTCAGATAAGCAGCGTAAACGAAGTTCCAATTTTTGAAAATGAACAGTTTTATATATTTCTTTTTCGAAACAAATGGAACCACTTTAATATATGTACAGTATAAGACCAATATGCCCCCCCCCCCCCTAATAAAAACAACCCAACATGACACTTCTACAGTACATATATATATACTATTTCTCTGTCTCTCTTTACAGACAGTCGTTAGAAAATGAACCAAGTTTTCCGTCAGCTGGTTACAAGGACATTGATTGCCCCATCGGTAGCAATACGCGGTTGTGCCTGTACTCTCTCCAGCAGCAGCAGAAACCTTCAGAATTATCAGTCAGATGTTGACCATCCGAGGGTCCTTATCACAGGTTTGTTGGTTGAAAGTTCCTGGTGGGAACAATTAATATATTTAAAGTAAAGGGGAAATGAAATCTAAGTATACCACAAAAAGAGGAGGGTAAAAATTTGACTCCGGGTGATAGATTTTTTATCTGCGGCAACTCAGCTTATTATGTATATGTGTATGGCCATGGAGAACAACACTGTAGTTAAAGGTAGCCTGGTACTGGATACTGTGTAGAATGGATCTCGGTCTATGTTCCCTCTAAACCAGGGTTTCCCTAACTTTATCCCCACATGAACCCCCTGTGAATGTCAGAGTTGTCCACGAGCTCCCAACTTTTTTGAGACACGATCTGAGTCATTTTATTATATAGTATAATACGCATATCAGTGCTTTTGTAAAAGATCAAGTTCATAGTGTCATATTGTAATGAAAAAAAAAACAAGAGATGAACAAATATTTATTAAGAAACTTCAAGATCAGATCAGCTCTCTATCTTCACGACGTACTGTCATGCGTACACCAACTTCACCAAAGTCATGCGGCCTGTGTCTGTTTCAAAATTCAGTTATTTATCACATGCACGGTACGGTACTACTATGGAACGCAAAAAGAGTTTGTCGATAGGTACGACTTTTGTACATTAATAAATTATTTGATATATCAGATTTTAGTTCAACAAAAAGTACTCTAGTTTTGACTTTCAGAAACGTTGCACGAACTCCCTGGGATGGACTCACGCACCCCCTGGGGGTTTAATGCACCCCAGTTAGGGACCCCCTGCTCTAAGCTCTGACTGTCTGTGCAACAATACTTTTGACTGCGACAAAATAACTGTACAGGCAAATTTACATTTGCACAGTAGCTCAGAGGGAAAAAAAATTGAATAGTTTGGCAGTGTCAGGCTAAATTAATAAATGGTGTGAGCATTTCTATTTTGTTTGTGTCCTGGTTGTAAAATGAGTGTAAGCATGCACAGGACCACAGTCCAGAGGGAAACATTCATCGCATATATATTGTACATAGTGTATACATCTGAATTAGAAAGGCTGGCCAGTATCATGATCTGGACCTTGGGCCAGCCAGAAAGAAGACTTTCGCCACCGAGTGTTGGTGAGCAGATATAATATCTGCAGACGACACAGAAGGTGTTGTAAAGTAAAGATATTGTATTGCAAGTTCCGCATATATCATCTGCATACTAACTCTTGTGAATTGTAACCTTGCTTTAACCTCTCTATGTAGGTACTCAATTCTTTTATAAAGGCCTTCATTCTGAACCCTTGATGGACCGAACATTTAACAAAGATTCAGTGAGATATATCCTCCTTGCAATGGTCTTTTGTCTAGATGTAATGTGAATTGATATCATTACCCAACTGGCCATTATGTTTGGCCTTGAATTAGCTGTGTGTCATGGAAAAGAAAACAATTGAGGCTTGATGTTTATTACATGTACTAGCACTGTACTGTATATCATTCCTCAAGGAGATCCTTGGTTGTCTATTTTAAAGGGTGTGATTACTCGCGCACAAAGAATTGTCTCATGCCGGTAATCCGACCTAGTTTCGAATACAGAAGTGTTAGACACCACCATCGATCCCATAAAATACACACACAGCTTGCTACCGTCGGTCGGTAATTAGACACTAATGTACAGTCAATACATAAAGCTATGGTCAATACCCACAACACAGTGTACATAGAAGCGATGGACATCTCAGGTCCAGATAAAAGATAACAAGGTATCACGTTTCATTACTGTCTGCATTTTGTAGTGACAAGCAGAAAACTTCACTTGCAAGCAACGGAAAGTTAACTTTTTCAGAGCGCTGCACTCGGTTTGGGGCGAGATATGATATAAGATTAAAAAAATTACTCTAAATCAAAGGATCCAAAAGCTTAGATTGAAAATATATTGCAGCACGATAGATAAATGAGTTTCTAAAAAGATGTATTCTATATTTTGGCAAGATTTCTGGAAGATTTTGTCAGCATACTGTTGAATGAAGAATGTAGAGGATGGTTTTGGTCTGCTTAATTGTGTTTGTCAGATTACTGGCATCAGTTGTTTCTTTGTGCACAAATCCTTCACTCCCTTTAATTGACTATCTAGACATTAACAACTATTTCAATGTCTGGAAAACTAGTCGGACCCCTGCAGTCTCCTCAATTCTGTTGGAAAACCAACCGGCAATTTTAACGAGCCAAAATTTGGTGTTAATAACCTTATTTAGTACAGTAGGAATTTGAAGAATGTTTTCCTTTTTCTTTAAACATGAAATCATGTTGGTCTTTCATGTGCAGTATATTTTATGTCATTTGGTAGACAATGGCAGGTTGAGTGTGTGTTGAGTATGTGTAGAACTTTCACATGACATGTTAGCATGAAGCTAAGTGTATACAGATCTATCTTCTAGGGTGAAGTAAAGTTCAACTAGAATTATCTCTGATCATGTGAAGTTTTAAAAGAGTTGGTATGTGTAGGCCTACTATGTACAGTTTAAATGTACACATTATAAATCATTGTACACATACAATGTACATATAATGTAAAACTACAGTAGGGTTCTAGTTCAGTGCTAGCTAATGTAAAGCTCTGTATGGTTATACAAGGTTAGAGTAGGTCACAGTATCTGAGGCAGACTGTGTGTACTACAGAGGACCGGTTCGACCATCTAGATGTGTGTGCATAGGATTTAATAATTTAATTTATTTTATAAAGCGTAAAATCCACAAAAGTGCTCTAAAACGCTATGTAACAGTAAAAAAAAATATATGACACATAATATACATGTAGTAAAACTGCAGAATAAAATACAATATAGATGAGTATGAAGAATAAAAAGCATGCACGTTTGAGTGTGTTGGAGTACTGCACATGAATAGAGTTGAATACACAGTTTATGTATTGCAGTAATGCTGTCTAAATAGGAAGGTTTTCAAACAGTTCTGAGTTCAGCTGGCAGCTCATTCCAGAGGCGTGGCCCAGCCACGCAAAATGCTCTGTTCCCATAGCTGTTTGTCTTGGTGATGTGGCCGCTTACGCAAAATTTGGTGAATTTCTTAGGGTTAGGCTTCTAGGGTTATTGTACATGAATTCACTGGGGGTCCAGCTTTATCATAAACATTAAAGCTGTTTATAATTTGTAAATTATGGTACTGAAAATGCCTTTTCGTGAGGCAGGTGGTCGTAAATGTCGTCGACTTAATGAATACACATGTCCCTTGTTATACATGCGCAACTGTTAATCTAATTTATTCAGTTGATGTGTTTACAAAGGATCCAACTACAGATTTGTACAGTAGGCACTTTGACTGAGATGTCAGGACTCATTTTCAACACTCTACCCCCTCAATGTATTAAAGGTGGAAGCTTCATTGAGAAGGTAGTGTACTTACCATGGATCATGCAGTAGGTCCACAGCATGGCACTGAACTAAAAGTATCCCCCCCCCCCCTCAAAACTCTCTCTCCACCTTTCTCCATCTGTGGAACTAAAGCTCCATTTTGTGTACAGTACATCATCATTGCTATTGATTACCGTACATTATGTAAGTTGCTTCCATGTCCATTTGATGTCATTGTCTTATCTTTATCTTATTGTTTAATTCTTAGGAGCCCTTGGGCAGCTTGGTCAAGGTTTGAGCAAGTTACTGAAGAAGAAATATGGCAACGAGAATGTGGTCATGTCAGATATCGTACGGGCGTCCAGAGATGTGACCGAGACCGGTGAGTTTAGGAATTTAATACATTTTTCTTTTTGTGGAAATCTAGCCGTGTTTCCTTGGTTTGATTACATGTTGAACATAATACAGACCTAGGTCATCTTATAAAATTGTCTCTTATTATTAATATTAAATTCTTAATAGTTTGTAGTTCTTTAAAATTCAAAGTACGATAATCGATCAAATTACAGAGCGTAAAAAGAAACAATTTTTTACTGTTTTACAGACATACGTACGAGTAACAGGGACATTCAGAACAAATATATTCATAAGTTAGATATTGAAATGACTACCAAAATAGTCATTCTTAAAAAATTGTCCTGAGTACAGTACATGTGGGTTTGCTGAAAGTTTGACCACTACATTATCTACCCTTTTATAATGTATGCAGCTAATTAATTTTTTCCCTGCTAAAACAATACTAATTTTGATGCGGTCTCTGTCGCACATGGTACAGCTGGTTACCCCCCCCCCCCCCCCTTCTACGTTGACTGATGCCATCTGGACACATAATTTATATGCTGCTACTACTTGCAACAAATTTCATTTTGAAGTGATTTTATATAATGCAACATCTGACAATATATTGATCAGTAAGTAACCAATTCCAATATATATATATATCCATACAATGTCCAATGTATGCAATTAGTTACATGACAATACTTAAGATATTTGTCGACCAAACTGTGTATATATGGCCAACACTGATAATGTATAACATCAATAATGATAATAATAATAATATATTGACTTATCTTAGACTTATCTTATCAGGCAATTCTTTAATGGTCTCTGCTGACTTTGTTCCACCCCCTTATTGTTTATTTCTCTGTTTGCATTCATTTCTAAATTTTAACCTTGCCCTTGTTACTTTACAGTATCTCTAGTTTGCTCAGATTATGAGTTGTTTATAGTTTACGTTTAAATATAGTTTTTATCGTCTTATCTATTTATTTTTTCATCGTTATTTTCTTTTTTTAATTTGTGAAGTTTCTTGTAAATATTTGTAAAACACTTAGAGCTTACTTTTAGAATAAGTGCTATATAAATGTAATTTAATAATAAAAAATTTAAAATGTCAATCATACACATGTGTGATGCATGTACAGTATATATACTGTAGTACATGTTACCTACAGTACTGTATTGTGTGTTACAGTGATTATGTGTATAACACCGACATATATTACTACGTTCGGCTCTCTAAATTTTACATTCTTTACACAGTCCTTTTTGCACTAGATAATCAGTGTTTATCAGTAATGACCGCTAATTCTGTTACGTTTGTTTTGTTTTAATCGTATCATGTGGTACAATGTCAATC